>JAEBDU010013137.1:443738-499451 GCA_016802625.1 Heliconius numata
TGTTTTACCATTTATGAAAATTGAAAAGTAGTTCAATACAAAAAAAACACAAAAAATATGAATATAGGAACCACCTTTTTATTGTAATGTTCTTAAAATATCCTTTGATTTAACCAGTATTACGTCACTAGATATCGATTTTCGAAGATAGATATTACTATTGCGTGACCACACAAACCGGTACTGTTTTTCTTTCGCAAAAATTCTGGCAGCTGCATAAATATCCTTAGCCGTTGATGTTAAATGTTCTGATATATATATTGGCTTCTTTTCCCCAGAAATTCCAAGATGTGCTGTATTTAATTTATTCTCTTTATTACTCTTATTAAAATTTATCACACCTGCCAGGAAACGATCTCGAAAAAATGGATTGCTGAATTTTACTAAAACTGATCTCGGACGTGTCGTTTCTTAATCTATAATTAACAGATAGAAAAGTTTATTCTGTACACGAAAGATTTAAAAAATATATTATATTAATTATATCGGTTAATATATTTGTAACAGAAGAGAAAAAAATTCTCGGCAGAATTTTTCTCCGTCTGTCAATTTTTACGTCAAATACGCAAAACTGGATAAGAATAAATTTTGGTATTTAAAGCAGTTACTGTAAAAAAAACAATTAGAAGAGGCTGACGGTTGTGGGTTCGATTTTCACTCGAGGAAATAAAATATTCAAATATTTTATTTTCATTTCTTCGCTCTTGTGATCAGTAAAATCGCGGTGTTGAGTTCCGCCAATCAACACGCAATCCCTTAAAAGTATGGACGAATTATATGATTACATATTCTAACAATCGTATAATCTAACTTCCATGGAATGACAAAAATAATCGAAAATGATAAAAAATAATGTATTAGGTTTGATCAATGTCGTTGCTTTTATCATTATTAAGTGTGTTATTAATTATTTATTGTTAGAGATGCATTCAATATTACAATTGATTATATAAATATTCGTCCTTCTATCGTCCTATTATATATTCGTCCTCATTCGACAACATTGTACCAGCAACAGTAGTGTTATTAAAATTATGGCAAACATTAACCGAATATTTAAATCTTTCTGTCTGAACTTACGCTCAGTACAAAATATGATTATACTAAGAATTTTTTTTGGATTTTACTGTAAAATAAATATAAAGAAATCATTCACTTATTTGGTTAAACTTTATTGCTTAATATGCTGTGCCTTAAATGTATGGAGTTTAATATTCATTGTGAGAAACTATCCAATGAATTTTGGGATTGTATTCGTTATAGTTGTTACGTCGGAGTTTTTGGCTTACGCAATAGCTGGTTTATATTTTGAAGAATGTTTCTTTAACAATTTTTGTTCTGGAATTCAAGTGTTGCTTAGATCATTGTCGATGCCACGGAAGCCACTGGAAGCGCCATCGCTATATCTTATATATTTGCAAATTATTTTTAAAATTATTAACTCCGCTATTTTCCTATGGTACGATAGGACCGTATTTTTGAAGATACTAACCCTGTTCTGTGGGTTCAAGATGCTATTGACATATTTACAAAGTGCACCTATAATGGTGATGTTTGATCTATTCAGATCTACAATGAAATGTCTAAGGGAATCTTTGGAAGCAAAGCTCGGTGCTCCAGATTTGACAAACGATGAAAAAGACCATATTATAGTAAAACATTTATTTCTTTACAAACACTTATTGGATAATATGCGCGATAATAACAAGACTGTCAACATATTTGTAAGTAAATGTACGCACAGGTTTTGGGGTGGGTTCCTATTTAAGGAAATTAAATATGAAATATTTTCATGTCTTCGCTCTGGTAACGAGGCATAGAGCAGCTTCCGCCATTATACTCACAATGCTCAAAGAATTCGGTGGTAAATGTGGAACGGAAATGAATTAAATGGCAAGGTAATACCCTGCTATGTGCGGGATACAGCGTGAAGCTAAAAAAATAGCTATCCGTTACTACCAGTGCAATAAAATGGCGGTTTTTTAAATCAAATTAAATATAATAAAAGCTCGAATTTGAGTATTATATTTCGATTAAGTAAATAAGTTAAATTTAAACATGTTTTTGTTACTTTTAGATGTTCTGTGAAATTATTTTAAATTGTCTAAAAAATATTGGATTTATTACATGTGCCATCTTAGGCGCCAGTACTTTAGTAAGTTTTAACTATTTATTAACAAAGTGCTTATTACTTTTGATATTTTTATGACATTTATTGCGATGATTTCTTTTTTCATTTTCTTAAACGTTTCAATAACAATTTTGAACTTTTGCAGTCGGGCTTGTTGCAAGTTTCAAACATTTTAGACGCCGTCGTGAGATCTGTCCCTACATGTATGTCCGCTGCTTTAGCTGAAATGGCTTTAATTGAATATGAGAAGATCAGAGTGATCTTAGGAAAGCAACTTATGTTATGCAAAAATGGTATTTTTTTTTTGTATTAACTTTTTTATTAAGTAAATTTAACTCACAGAGTAGGCAGAGGGAACCTAGTGTTAAGACATTCCGTTTCCCACTTCCCGCCAAATTCTGAAGGCAGTGTGTGTCTTTAGTGGCGGAACTCATAACCGGGCTTTTGCCTTTGCGCCAGACCGAAGAAATGAAAAATAGTAATAAATAATAATTCATTCCTTCGAATCGGTCGATCCCACAACCGTCGCGTTTTAGTCACCCTTTGTGCCCCTGATCCATAGCATCAAGGGGCTATAAATAATCAAAAATGAAATAAAAAAATATTTTATTCATTACAGATTTAAATTTACGCCTAGTAATATACGATGCTTTGGACTATATGGAAACTAGACCACCAATTTTATCAGCTTTGCGAGTTTTCCCAATCGACATGAGTCTCGTTGTCGGGTTCATTGAAGTGTGTGTCACTTACGTTATTATCTTATTGCAAACTGTGAATTGAATGGAAATATTTAGCAACGGATAAAATGGCGCAAGTTTTTATTCTGCTAGGTTCATTTTTTTTTTATTCTTAAGTGTGATATTAATATTTTTTAAAATACGAGGTGTGTTCAAAAAGTAAGGTGACTTTGTATTGTTAAGAAAAAATATTTATTTATTTATCAATATTTATGTTGTCCCCTTCAAAGTAATCCCCCTCAGATACAATACACTTATGCCAACGGTTTTTCCAATCGTCAAAGCACTTCTCATAAGCACTTTTCGGTATAGCCTTGAGCTCTTCCAGCGATGCAGTCTTTATCTCTTCAATCGTTGCAAATCTCCGTCCTTTCATAGATTTCGATATCATAACCATATACCCATGATTCGTCACCAGTTATGACCCTTTTGAGTAAATCTGGGTCGTCGTTGACGTCATTCAACAGTTCTTGAGCGATGCTCATGCGACGGTTCTTTTGGTCAAAATTTAGCAATTTCGGAACAAACTTCGCTGACACACGTCTCATGCCCAAAACGTTAAAAAAAATTTCATGGCACGAGCCAAGCGATATACCAACATCCTCTGCAACTTCTCCGATAGTGATTCGACGATTTTCCAGAACAGTTTTCTTCACTGCTTGAACGTTTTCATCAGTTGTTGACGTGCTTGGGCGTCCAGAGCGAGGCTCGTCATTGGCATCTTCCCGGCCATCTTGGAAGAGTTTGTACCACTTGTAAACATTTTTTTTTACTCAGAACAGTTTCACCGTATGCCACTGTCAACATTTTAAGTGTTTCGGAGCACTTTATTTTATTTTTTACACAAAATTTGATGCAAATCCTTTGATCCATATTTTTCGATAGCAAGAAATCGCCGAGCACGCAAAACACTTATAACCTTTACGCCTTTCCCAACCAAACAAAAAATGTTATACACTTGAAACTTGGTACAGATGTTCGGGAAGAGTGTACCAACATAACAAAATAAAAAAATCGATAATCGAAAGTACGTTGCCCGCCAAATTTGAAAAGTCACCTTACTTTTTGAACACACCTCGTATATTAAGATAATCCAAAAGGCCGTAGTGGTGTGGTGTGGGCCGATTTTCTCCGCTTCTCCTACCTTTAAGTGTAATGTACTAACAGATCTTATTAATATATTTTTCAAATCTTATTATTATTATCTCATTATTAGCAGAATCGACTTTTATATCTTATTTCTATCTTTTTTTATAGATTGATTATATATATTAGATTATATAGGAGTAATGTTATAACTTTGAAATCTTCTGGCCTGTTATTTCTGTAACAATATTAAATTCGTAAAGTGAGTGGAATATTACAACTTTTTGAACTTCTCCGAAACATAATGATTCACAGAGTTCGGAAGTGGTAAACGAAGGATCTGAATTAGAAATTTTGCCCACCCTACTATGTGCGGGATTCAGCATAAAGCTAAAAAATACACAATTAAATATTCTAGTAATGATATGATCTAACTTTCATGTAATGAAAAAAATAATGGAAAATGATAAAGAATTTCAAATACAATGTATTAGGTTTGATTAATGTCATTGCTTTTACAATTATTAAATGTATTATCAATTATTCCTAACATACATTCAATTCTACAATTGATTTTATGAACATTCGTCCTTCCAAAGCTTCTAACAGTAGTACCATTAAAATGAAGGCATTTATTAAACGAATTCTTAAATCTTTTTCTCTCAATATACGCTCAGTACGGTATATGATGATACTAAGAATAGTTTTTGGATTTTACTCTAAAATAAATAAAAAGAAATCATTCTCATATCTACTTAAGCTTTATTGTTTGATATGTTGTGCCTTAAATGTATGGACTGCAGTCGTGATTGTGAAACACTATAAATTGCATTTCGGAACTGTATTAGTTTTAGTCCTCGAGGTGGAAATTTTGGTTTATGCAATAACTGATTTATATTTTGAAGAAAGCTACTTTAACAATTTTTGTTCTGGAATTCAAGTAATATATAGATTATTGTCGATGTCGCGACGACCATTAGAAGCGCGATCGCTGTACGTCATATATTTGAAAATTGTTTTCAAAATTATTAACACCGCATTTTTTGTATGGTACGATGAGAACGTCGTCTGGAAGGTAATGTCTGTACTCTCTGGCGCCAAGATCATACTTAGTTACGTCCAAAGCACACCTATAACGATGATGTTTGATCTATTTAATTCTACAATGAAGTGTTTAAGGAAATCCTTAGAAGCGAAGTTCGATGCCGCAGGTTTAACAAACGATATGAGAGTTCAAATTATAACTAAACATATAATTCTTTACAAACACTTATCGGATAATATGCGCGACAATAGCAAGATTGTCAATATATTTGTAAGTATATGTATAATTGTATATACAACTAGCGGACGCGCGCAGCTTCGCCTGCTTATTTGCACCCTTAGGAGTGAATTCTAATAAACCATGAAACATGTGTTCAATGAAATATTTTTAAGACTCTCAATTTCAAATTATATAAAAATCAGTGGCGATTTAAAGATTTTTCCATACAAACTTTCAACCCCTATTTCACCCCTTTAGGGTTAAATTTTTTCAAAATCCCTTCTTAGTGGATGTCCAGTATATGAAATATGAAAGTAAACATCTGTCCAAATTTCACGTTTCTACCATCAGTGGTTACGGCTGTGCGTGCGTCTTACTTACCTCAGTCAGTGAGGACAAGTCGTTTTATATATATAGATAGATAAGCGTATGCTTAGTCTTGCCATAAATTTTGTTACAAAGAAAAATATTTTTTTTTATTGTACTTAATATTTATTATTATTACAGTATGTTAGTTTAATACATTAATATAAAACGAGTAAAAATATATAAAACTTATTGCAAATGGTCCCCATTAGGTCCAATACAGTCCTTTAAACGTTGAGCCCAGTTATCCATAGCAGTATTTTTAGCATTTTTGTTACTTTTAGATGTTCTTTGAGATTGTTTTAAATTGTTTAAAAATTATTGGATTTATTACACGTGGAATCTTAGACAATAATATTTTGGTAAGTCAATTTTTTTAACAAATGTTAATTAGTCATAATATTTTATATTGATTTTGATATTTGTTTCATTTTCTTGAATATTAAATGAACAAGAATTTTCATCTCTTTTAGACGGATTTGCTACAAATTTCAACTATTATAGACGTCGTGTTGAGATCCTTTCCCATAATTATGTCCGCTGCTTTAGCTGAAATGGCTTTAATTGAATATGAGAAGATCAGAGTGATCTTAGGAAAGGAACTTATGTTATGCAAAAATGGTAATTTTTTTAATTAACATATCTTCTTATTTATTCCAGAATAAAATGTATGTATATATTCTCGTTTCCCGTTCCATAAGCAATATTAAATAGTTAATACTAATAATAAATAATTAAAAAAATGAGGTTAGTCGTGGTGCAGAGGCACTAGTGTAGTAGTAGTGTACTGTACTCTCCGCCACTCAACACACAATGTCTTTAGAATTGGACGGAAACTGGGGAGCAGAGAGTCTTGGCTCTACTTGATTAGGCTCCGTCTGCGTATCCAGAAGCCTGCTGCAAAAATAAAAAAAAAATTCTTTAATTCATTACAGATTTAAATTTACGCCCCGTGATATACGACGCTTTGGACTATTTGGAAAGTAGACCACCAATTTTCACAGCTTTGCGAGTCTTCCCCATAAGCATGAACTTCATTGTCGGTTTTATTGAAGTGTGTGTTACATACGTCATTGTTTTATTGCAAAGTGTAAATTAAATGATTTTTTTAGGAACGGATAAATTGCGACGAATTTGGTTTGTATATTTATGTATATTAAATATATTAAAAAACAGTAGAAGCAGTATCACCAGTGACAATCTAAAAACTATGTATTAAGCTAAACGTAAAATTTTAAATAAGTCTATTTCCTCTAGCATTGTAAATCTATCTCGCTTTTTAATACGCTTTTTAACCCCCCACGCAAAGAGTGTTATAGGTTTGTTGTGTCTGTCTGTGGCACCGTAGCTCGTAAATTAATTAACTATTTTGACTGTGGTTTTTTAATCGAAAACCTTGTCCATAGCTTGTTTGTTAAAATCGGATTAGTAGTTAAGGATCTAAAATTGTTAGGTAATTAAATAATTAATATATAGTATTGGGTCGAGGTGTACCAAAATATGTAATTAAATCTAAGAATCTCAATTTGAACCACTTATAATAATTGTATACTTATGAATCTTGGCGGTTACATGTAAGTTATGTAACAGTACATTATCATAGTATCAACGAGCTGGTGTGATGATGGACCCAGATCCTGGATATTGGAGCTCTTCAGAGATTACTAGTAAACCATTCGAATTCAGGCTCATATTATTTATTGTACACTTGGTGTAGAAAAGCGTTTTGTTCTAGAACTACGACTATAAATTTTATTTATTATATCCTTTTCAGATATATTATTGGTTTTAATGTTTATTCATACATTGCTAATAAAAATAATAATGTCTATTGAATAATTATTCATGACCATATAAGGACATGTAGGTAGGCACTTGTACGTGGAGGATGCATTTATGGCATATTTAAAGTGCAGCATGGTTTATTGAGTTTCCTAATAAATAAAAACTTATTTTATTATAAAGTCGTTTCACGAAATGCATTTCCTGCTTTCCTTGTTTTAAGTCATCGGATGCGTTCCTCTAGAGTGCATCCTATATATTCATATGATAATAAAACATGGGGCCATAGATTGAAGTGTGTGTCACTTACGTCATTATCTTATTACAAACTGTGAATTGAATGGAAATATTTAGCAACGGATAAAATGGCGCAAGTTTTTATCCGTTGCTGGGTTCGATTTTTTTTTATTCTTAAGTGTGTGATTAATATTTTTTAAAATATATTAAAATAATCTAAAAGGCCGTCTTGGCGTGGTGTGGGCCGATTTTCTTCGCTTCTCTTGCCTTTAAGTGTAATGTATTAACCGATCTAATTAATATATTTATCAAATCTTTTATTAGCAGAATCGAATTTTATATCTTATTTCTATCCTTTTTTTTTATAGATTGACCTAGATTTTATATCTTACTTCTATCTTTTTTTATAGATTGACCTAGATATTAGATTATATACGGATGATGTTCATAACTTTGAAATCTTCTGGCCTGTTATTTCTGTAACAATATTAAATTCCTAAAGAGAGTGGAATATTACAACTTTTGGAACTTTTCCGAAATATAATGACTCACAGAGTTCGGAAGTGGTAAAGGAAGGATCTGAATGAGAGATGGTCTCAACAGTAGGTTCACAGGTTCCCTTTGCCCACCATGCTATGTGTGGGATACAGCGTGAAGCTAAAAAAAATACACAATTAAATATTCTAGTAATGATATGATCTAACTTTCATGTAATGACAAAAATTATGGAAAATGATAAAGAGTTTCAAATATAATGTATTAGGTTTGATTAATATCATTGCTTTTACAATTATTAAATGTATTATTAGTTATTCCTAACATACATTCAATGCTACAATTGATTTTAGAAACATTCGTCCTTCCAGAGCTTCTAACAGTAGTACCATTAAAATGAAGGCATTTATTAACCGAATTCTTAAATCTTTTTCTCTCAATATACGCTCAGTACGGTATATGATGATACTAAGAATAGTTTTTGGATTTTACTCTAAAATAAATAAAAAGAAATCGTTCTCATATCTACTTAAGCTTTATTGTTTGATATGTTGTGCCTTAAATGTATGGACTGCAGTCGTGATTGTGAAACACTATAAATTGCATTTCGGAACTATATTAGTTTTAGTCCTCGAGGTGGAAATTTTGGTTTATGCAATAACTGATTTATATTTTGAAGAATGCTACTTTAATAATTATTGCTCTGGAATTCAAACCATATTTACATTATTGTCGATGTCGCGACGACCGTTAGAAGCGCGATCGCTATACGTTGTATATTTGCAAATTGTTTCCAAAATTATTAACACCGCATTTTTCGTATGGTACGATACGAACGTCGTTTGGAAGATAATGTGCTTCTTGTCTGGTGTCAAGATCATATTTAGTTACGTGCAAAGCGCACCTATAACGATGATGTTTGATCTATTTAATTCTACAATGAAATGTATAAGGAAATCCTTAGAAGCGAAACTCGGTGCTGCTGGTTTAACAAACGATATAAGAGTTCAAATTATAACAAAACATATAATTCTTTACAAACACTTATCGGACAATATGCAAGACAATAACAAGATTGTCAATATATTTGTAAGTATATGTATAATTGTATATACAACTAGCGGACGCGCGCAGCTTCGCCTGCTTATTTACACCCTTAGCGGTGAATTCTAATAAACCATGAAACATGAGTTCAATGAAATATTTTTAAGAGTCTCAATTTCAAATTTTATAAAAATCTGTGGCGATTTAAAGATTTTTCCATACAAACTTTCAACCCCTATTTCACCCCTTCAGGGTTAAATTTTTTCAAAATCCCTTCTTAGTGGATGTCCAGATTATGAAAGTAAACATCTGTCCAAATTTCACGTTTCTACCATCAGTGGTTACGGCTGTGCGTGCGTCTTAGCTCAGTCAGTGAGGACAAGTCCTTTTATATATATAGACTAGCGGACGCGCGCAGCTTCGCTAGCTTATTTAAGGGTGAATTAACCACGAAAAGTGTTCATTGAAATATTTTTAAGAGTCTAAATTTTAAATTTTATAAGAATCGGTGGCGATTTAAAGATTTTTCCATACAAACTTTCAACCCCTTATTTGCACCCTTAGGGGGTGAATTCTATAAAACCATGAAACATGTATTCAATTAAATACTTTTAAGAGTCTGAATTTCAAATTTTATAAAAATTGGTGCCGATTTAAAAAAAAAACTATACAAACTTTCAACCCCTTATTTGCACCCTTAGGGGGAGAATTCTAGAAAACGATGAAACACGTATTCAATTAAATACTTTTAAAAATCTAAATTTCAAATTTTATAGAAATCGGTGCCGATTTAATTTTTTTTTTCATACAAACTTTCAACCCCTATTTCGTCCCTTTAGGGTTAAAATTTTTCAAAATCCCTTTTTAGTGGATGTCCAGATTACGAAAGTAAACATCTGTCCAAATTTCATGTTTCTGCCATCAGCGGTTACGGCTGTGCGTGCCTCTTACCTCAGTCAGTGAGGACAAGTCCTTTTATATATATAGATAAGCGTATGCTTAATCTTGCCATAAATTTTGTTACAAAGAAAAATTTTTTTTTATTGTACGTAACATTTATTTCTATAACAGTATATTAGTTTGATACATTATAAAGTAAAAATATATAAAACTTATTGCAAATGGGCTCCATTGGGTCCAACAGTCCTTTAAACGTTGAGCCCAGTTATCCATAGCAGCATTTTTAGCATTTTTGTTACTTTTAGATGTTCTTTGAGATTGTTTTAAATTGTTTAAAAATTATTGGATTTATTACACGTGGAATCTTAGACAATAATATTTTGGTAAGTCAATTTTTTTACCAAATTTTAATTAGTCATAATATTTTATATTGATTTTGATATTTGTTTCATTTTCTTAAATATTAAATAAACAATAATTTTCAACTGTTGTAGACGGATTTGGTACAAATTTCAACGATTATAGACGTCGTGTTGAGATCCTTTCCCATAATTATGTCCGCTGCTTTAGCTGAAATGGCTTTAATTGAATATGAGAAGATCAGAGTGATCTTAGGAAAGGAACTTATGTTATGCAAAAATGGTAATTTTTTTAATTAACATATCTCCTTATTTATTCCTGAATAAAATGAATGTGTATATTCTCGTTTCCCGTTCCATAGGCAATATTAAATAGTCAATAATAATAATAAATAATAAAAAAATTGAGGTTAGTCGTGGTGCAGAGGCACTATTGTGTACGGTACTGTCCACCACTCAACACACAATGTCTTTAGAATTGGACGAAAACTGGGGAGCGGAGAGTCTTGGCTCTACTTGATTAGGCTCCGTCTGCGTATCCAGAAGCCTGCTGCAAAAATTAAATAAAAAATTCTTTAATTGATTACAGATTTAAATTTACGCCTCGTGATATACGACGCTTTGGACTATTTGGAAAGTAGACCACCAATTTTCACAGCTTTGCGGGTCTTCCCCATCAGCATGAATTTCATTGTCGGTTTTATTGAAGTGTGTGTTACATACGTCATTGTTTTATTACAAAGTGTTAATTAAATGAAATTTATATCAGGAACGGATTAAATGCGACGAGTTTGGTTTTTATTTTGTTCTAAAGTGTGTGATTGCCACTTTTAAAATATATTAAAATAAATATAAAAAACGTGGAATTTAAATAAGTCTATATGCTGTAGCATTGTAAATCTATCTCGCTTTTTTAATACGCTTTTTTAACCCCCCACGTAAAAGGAGTGTTATAGGTTTGTTGTGTCTGTCTGTGTCACCGTAGCTCGTAAATTAATTAACTATTTTGACTGTTGTTTTTTTAATCGAAAACCTTGTCCATAGTTTGTTTATTAAATTCGGATTAGTAGTATAAGATCTAAAATTATTAGGTAATTAAATAATTAATATATAGTGTTAGGTCGAGGTGTACTAAAATATGTAATAAAATCTAAGAATCTGAATTTGAATTACTTATAATAATTGTATACTTATGCTTATCTCGGCGGTTCCATGTAAGTTATGTGACAGTACATTATCATAGTATCAACGAGCTGGTGTGATGATGGAGCCAGGTCCTGAATATTGGAACTCTTCGGAGATTACTATTAAACCATTTAAATTCAGGCTCATATTATTTATGGCTTCAAGTACTTTCAGCATTACTTCTTTAATCACATTATATCCTTTTCAGATATATTATTGGTTTTAATGTTTATTCATACATTGCTAATAAAATTAATAATGTCTATTGAATAATTATTCATGACCATCTAAGGACATGTAGGTAGGTACCTATACGTGACGGATGCATTTATAGCATATTTAAAGTGCAGCGTGGTTTATTGAGTTTCCTAATAAATAAAAACGTATCTTATTATAAAGTCGTTTCACGAAATGCATTTCCTGCTTTCCTTATTTTAAGTCATCGGATGGCGTTTCTCTAGAGTGCATCGTATATTATCATATGATAATAAAACATGAGGCCTTTCGTGGTGCAGCGGCACAAGGGTGTGACTGTAACGACGGTTGTGGGTTCGATCCCCACTCGAGGAAGTGAAATGTTTATTTACGTTTATATTTCCATTTCTTCGCTCTGTCGTCGCTCTGGCGTTTAGTGCTGGCCACTTGCCTCCAGCATTCGGCTGAAAGTGAATAACGGAGTATCTTACCACTAGGTTCCCTCTGCCTATCCTGCTGTGTGCGGGATACAGCGTGAAGCTGAATAATAATAAAACATTTAATAGTTATAAATACTATAACTACTATTAATCTTGGTGTATATTAAGTTTCCATAAAAATAGTGTGACCTAGGAGAGAAGGTAATAAGGCAAATTGCGGCGTTGAATTCCGTCACTCGACACGCAATGCTTCACTTATATTATTTGGTGCGCGCTTTGCCTCGTTTCCAGGGCGAATGGGAATCGAACCTACAACCAGTAACGTATGACCTCAATATATCCATTCTTTTTAACAAATATTCCATACAAAAGTAATTGTGCTAAAGTACTCATAATATTTTTTATAATTGTTATGGAATTAGACAAGTGCAATATTACTTAATTTACTTCTTTGTAATTCTATTAATTTAAAACATCACTAGCTGGGCGATATATGTGAATATATTTGAATCTAAAAATGGCTATGCTATGGTTTATGGAGTTGGAATGCCAGCACGTCTCGGCTTCCTGTATTTCTAATATGTATTCTGTAGGCGCTTGCTTGCGCCTTTGCTGGGATTATCTTTATATTATTAATAGTTGCTAGCTTAGTTTGGTTTCAGTTTATATTTTTTTTTTGTTTTATACATTTGTCATACTTAATTGTATTATTGATAGTTTAGCGTATAAGAATCACCTTATTTAAAAAAAGGTTAATTACTTTAGGTCGTCGTGGTGCAGAAGCACAAGCAGTTTAGTATGAAGGACGGTTGTAGGTTCGATGAAATATTTAATATTTTCATTGCGTCGCGGCGTTGAGTTCCGACACTCAACATTTCCAGGAATAATATTGATTTTTGTATTAAGACAATATAATTTTATTAGTACATCAGTATATTATGAACAAAAACTAAAAACATCGTTTAAGCATCTCTTAAGGCAATTTGAATTTTTTTTAGGTGCAAGACAATTAGCATACAGTCGAGAACAAAATTCAATTAAGACGATCTATTCATCATCACCAGCCAGCTTCTGTTATGTCAAACACATAATGTTTGTGCGTCATTAAGTAAGCATAATCCTATTTAATGACGCACGATCATTATATTATTATCGTCATAGCGGAAGTAGGGAGGCAGATGGAACCTCCAGGAGGGATATTCCATTCCCATTAATACACTTGCGTTCCTCACTTTCCTCTGAATTCCGAAGAAATTTGTGTTGACTGGTTGAATTTAACGCCGCTCTTTGAAAATGTGAAATATTTCATTTCCTCGAGTGAGCATCGAACCCACACAGTTGCTCGCTTATGTCCCTTAACCACGACAAGCATCAATAGATTTATAATACATAAAATCTGCCATAACTATGCGTAACTCACTTCGCACTCCCTAAAGATTCGGGTTTCATCTTAATACCATCTATTATTCTACTTGGTCTTTTCGTTGCGTTTGAAGTTTTTACCGAAATTAAATAATATCAAATATAAAAATTAAATATATGTGAATTAGACAAATAAACCGATTTTTATTTTAATTAAGAATATCACATGTGTAGAAAACCCGACAGGTTATGGGTTCGATTGACATTGACGACATGTAGGAATGAATAATTTATTAATATTTTTATTTCTCCGCTCTGGTAAGAAGGCAAAGTGCGAGCGCTTGAGTTCAGCTACGCAGAAACGGAGTGCCCTAACACTCTACCCTGTTATGTGCTGAATACTGGGTGCGTGAAGCAGAAAAAATACTCTCATATCAAGAAAACCACGTATCTCGAGCTCATTTTGCAACTACTGCATCGTTGAAAGCGGAATGACATTGTAAGAGAAAATGAAATACAATTTATCACTTGTTTTATCTATTGTAATTATGCTGTGACTGAATTCCACTTGACGTAATGAGTTCCATAAGAAGTGAGCAAGTTTCCATTTTTACACGGTGACCGTAAATCAAGATATCTCGTTTGAACGGCCTTGTCGAGTATGGAGAAATTTTACACCTTAGTTGTACTGGGAGTTGTTCTGGGACTAATGGTGTTTTGTCTATGGATTTCTAATTATCAGTTAGGTACCTCCATCTAACTCCTCGTATGGTTACTGAATCTTGTAGATGTAGTTTATTGTGTTTGTAGATATTGTTTTGGACTAAAAATAGGTATATCTTTTACTAGGTGTATCTTTTTTAGAATGTAGGGTACATTTAAAAAAGACTCTTGCTTCAGCTTTTGTGAATGTTAAAGTCCAGGAATTGGTATTTGTTGATTCCTAATCGAATCTTGCCCTGAAAACGAAGAAAAAGCGCCGCGATGAGTTCCGTCACTCAGCACGTAATGCCTCCAGAATTCGGCGGAAAGTGGAGAACAGGAGTGTTCTAATTGGAACGGAGTGTCTTAACTCTAAGTTCCTAGGTTTCCTATACCTACTCTGCTATGTGCGGGATAGTGTGAGTTAAAAAAGGTTATTAGAAAGGCAATACAATATACATAGTTTTTGATATAAAAAAAAAACTAAAACTAAACTAAAAGTGCAAGAAGATATAAAAAAGATAACAATAGATTTTCGTCACTATAACAATATGCATTGAAAACATATATAAAGCATAAAATTTTCACATTTTGGTGCTAATACCTCATATATTCACTTTTCACCTTTGTCCACATTACAGAATTGTAACCACCTTTTGAAATAAATATTTATTTTGAAATATTAAGTATGCAATTGGGCAATAATCAACAGCTGATATAATTAACATACTAATATGAAATATTTGATACTATCATTTCTTCTCGACGCAACTGACGTTTGCCTGTCAAAGGTCACTCGGTGAGTTCTCAATTGTAACCGCTTTGACGGCGCGCTCGTTTGATGTGTTGATTGGTTATTAAATTGTTGTAACTGTTTTATTTGTTATTATTAATTGTTGTTGTTGTTTATATCTAATAAGGGTAGAATTTGCGTTGCTTAGAAAAAAGAAAGTTTCATGAACAAAATATAACAATGCTTAACTAGTTTAATTCGTTACGCTTGGGTACCTCGTGTTAGGACACTCCGTTCCCCACTTTCCGTCGAATTTTCAAAGCATAGCTTTTCGAGTTGAGTGGCTGCAACTCAACACCGCGCTTTTCCTTGTTACCAGAGCGATGTAAAAATAGTACTAAATAAACCACTTCGCCACAACGACCTCAATAGTTTCTGATATTTGCAAATAGAAATAATAACTAAAGCTAATAAAATTATCGAATAATATGAAATTTTAGTTACCTTTATTACTTTGAATTCCCTTAAGTGTTTTGTTAACCTAAATTATCTAAGCTTGTTTCAGTGTCCAGATTTCTGATATGCGCAAGAACAGCAATTCATTTAGTAATTTACTATTCGTGTCAACACGTTGACTTGCCGTTTTGTATCTATCTATTGTGGAAATGTTAAATTGGGCCACAACTTGACAATCTTAGAATAAATGTGCCTTGCTTACTTTATATATATAAAAGCTGAAATAACAAAGATTTATGCAATCTTGCCTTGGAAATGTCTTATTTACTGTGTCATAAATAATGGTGTTTTTAACGAAAGTGCCTTAATGGGAATGGAGGGTTCGAACATTGAGTTCCGAGGTTCCCTCTGCCTACCGTGCTATGTGGGACATAGAGTGTGACGGATTAAGTATATTAGAAAACTGCAGAAAGTTCTTAATACTTTTTAATCTTTTTCAGATTATCGTATGAAATTGATTTATTTATAAGCCTTATACCATAAAAACCAGCGGTTTTTTTCTGTTTTACTAACACTACGAAATACCTAGTGGGTAAGCCTTATGAGTTTATTATGTAAATTTTGATTGAATATGACATCGCGATCATTACAAAAGGTTACGAGGTTATAAAAACCGTTGTATTCAGCACAGTTATTTTAAACTCAATTATTTTTTAATATTTAATATTGTATATTTTCTTAGGCATTTTTTCCATAATTAAAACTACTTTTTGTGTCTTAATAGATAAAACACTTTAGTTTAGAAATTGTCCCCACTCTCCACCGAATTCTAGAGGCATTGAGTGGAGGAACTCAACGCCGCCGTTTGCGTCGTTGCTAGGGGCACGAAAATGAAAATATTTCATTTTCTAGATTGTGAATCGAACCCACAATCTGTCACGTTTACAGTTGCACGCTGTAACCCGTATAATGTTTCAGACACGAAGATATAACAATGTGGAATTAGTACGTAAAGTAGGTTACTAATGACCGTTGGTTTAAGGCACCTGCTAAGTGTAGTTAAACGAAGTTTTAAATCATTTTGCCCTAACATACCTATAGTAGGTATGTTTAGTAGGGACTAAAATTTAAGTTTCTATGTCAATTCTAAAAAAAATTTGTAGTAATTTTATCGAAACTAATATATTTCAATGAAACAAAATGTTAAATGTCAAAGAAAGATGCTGTAATGTAATAGTGAAAACTGCACTTAAATCGGTTAAGCCGATTCTGATTAGTGTATTTGTGCAAAGACAAATCGTCAAGTAGATGATAATTAAAAAAATCGAATTCTATTTCATTGCTTAATGCCCCCAATACCGGGCGAAGTATAGTAAGAAAATAGAATTTCTTATTTAATTTCTTATATATCTTCCATATACAGACAACGGTCAGTTACAATTTTTATAAGTACGGATATAGATAAAAAACCTACGCTGTTAAATTTATTGATCTTCTATATATATATAAAATCGAAAGGTCACTCACTCATCACGAAATCTCAGAAACTAGATGTGCTAGGAATCTCAAATTTTGCATACGAGTTACTTGTAGGACATAGGCGCTCGCTAAGACGGGAATTTGCAATATTCGACTTCTAAGGGGTTGTTTTTGGGATTGAAAGTTTGTATGAAACTTCGTTACTAATGACATTTGTCTTTGTCATTCGTTACTAAATGCTAGGAGTCTCAAATTTTGCATAGACGTCACTATGACGTAGTCATGGAAACAGAAATTAATAATAACATAGTTCACGCGGGTGAAACCGCGAGTAGGCCGCTAGTATATATATAAAATCGAAAGGTCACTCACTCATCACGAAATCTCAGAAACTAGATGTGCTAGGAATCTCAAATTTTGCATAGGAGTTACTTATAGGACATAGGCGCTCGCTAAGACGGGAATTTGCAATATTCGACTTCTAAGGGGTTGTTTTTGGGGTCGAAAGTTTGTATGAAACTTCGTTACTACAAATGCTAGGAGTCTCAAATTTTGCATAGACGTCACTAGGACGTAGCCATAGAGACAGAAATTAATAATAACATAGTTCACGCGGGTGAAACCGCGAGCGGGCCGCTAGTATTACATATAGGCAGTGATGTAATTGAAGCCAGTCGTTGCGCAAAGGCACAAAGTGTAACTATAAACACGACTGGTTGTGAGTTCGATCCCCACTCGAGGAAATAAAATATTTAATACTTTAATTTCTTCGCTATGGTGTCGAGACAATGGCCGGCGTTGAGTTCCGCGACTCAACACGCAATGCCTCCAGAATGAGGATCGAAATGTCTTAACACTAGTTTCCCTTTGTCTACACTGCTGTCTGCGTGACTTGCAAAAATTTTACAGGTACATAAAGTACTATGTGTATTAAGTGCTAATATTTAATAGCACGAATTACATTGAGCTCAATTCACACCTTCAATTCCTCCAAATATTTTACACACATCTTCTATTCGATATGAAAAAATATTTATTTTTATATTGAATTTTGTCGAATTTTTGCGCTACGGTTCTATTTGACGACGACATTTGAATTTTATAGTTTTTAGAAGGAGAAAAACAAACACTAAATGTTAAATAATGTCTGCCAAAATGCTATAGTGCAAACTGAATTGAAATCCGTTCATCCGATTCTGATATTAGCGTGAACAAACACACAGACAAACAGACAAAAAATATGAATGATGATTTGTTGAAGCTTGAAGTTGAATGATATTTATTTCTTCGCTCTGGTGTCGAGGAAAAGCGCGGCGTTGAGTTCTGCTACTCAACACGCAATGCCTTCAGAATTTGTCAGAAAGTGGGAAACGGAATGTTTTAACACTGTGTTCCCTCTGCCTACCCTGATGTGTGCAGGATACAGCGTGAAGTTGATATTGTTAAATGCCCGTATAACAATTTTTCTTTTATTATAATTATAGATAGATATAGATATAAACAATATTTGATTACTTGTTTTTATTCCGTCTGATACTTGTATATCGCGAAGTATTATTTATATGGATAATTGCTTTTAATGAGATTTGCGCCATGTATAATACGTTCGCGTAGGTTTTCAATAGGCTATAGTATATCTATGTTTATGTTGGAAACCCTTCCTGGTGCGCATGCGAGGCACGTGTGGGTGATGCACAAGCACAAAGCCTGCTTCCACTATTCTATACATATTAGTTCAAATTAAATATGTCATTTTATCAGAATTTATATGGAGTTTTTAATTGGTTTAAATTTATATTCTGTTTTGTTATATCAAAATTTAATTTCTTCTCTTCTAAAACTACCAATGAAACTACGAAAATTGTATTGGAGCTGCCTGTGTCTTATCAAAATCATTTTCGCGGTGATAATAGTTCGCGCCAAAGTGAAATACAGGTGCGAAATAGGAAGTGTAGTTTGAGAATCGGTGGCTTGCGAAGAAGGCAGGTATGGTCTTGGAATTTGTGGATATAATTTAAAGTGTCAAAAATGTTTCGGCGTGGGCGTCAAAATATGTAATACAATGAATAGTAAATAGTTATAATGGATTGCGTATTTAAATATATAAGTACGTAGCTTATATTTTTAATAAAGATTTTAAAAGAAAAGTAAAAGATCTTACTATTAGTAAAAGTAGGTCGTGTTCATATTTAGTACTAAATAAAAAGATAAATATTTCTTTTTATTTTGTCTTTATCTTTTAACACGTAGTCCACTTGTCTCTATAATAACATTAGTTCATTTATGAATTAATTGTCATAAGTTTCAATTTAGTACGGATATTGTAGGTTCAGATATGAAGCTTCATTGTCAATACTATATATTTTTTTTGTATATAAATATACATATAAGTTATGTAAAAAAAGCTATAAATAGTTTATCGCAGTATTATTATATAATAATCCATATATTAATATTAATATATTAGAAGTGCCTCAAGAAAATATACATAAATTCGCGCATAGTAATGAAGGCCGTCACAACCTGTATGTCCTGCGCATGCGCATAATACGATATTAAACCTCGTCTGATAAAGAAATGCTTATGAGATTTGGCTCAAAGATGTCAGTAGTTTCGTTATTGAATTATTATATATTCTTTTAAATATTTACATATTTTAATAAATGTATTTAAGTAGATAGGTAGGTAGTCGTTGCGCAGGGGCCTAAGGGTAGGACTGTATCGCGACGGTTGTGGGTTCGATCCCCACTCGTGGGAATGAATTATTATTTATTAATGTTTTCATTTCGTCGCTCTAGTATCTAGGCAAAGCGTGCCGAACGGAACCCGCAATGCCTCGAAAAATTTTATGGAAAGTGGGGAACGGATTGTCTTAACCCTGCGGTATGCGGGATACAGCGTGAAGCTGCTTCTTAGAATAGTATATTAATATTTAAATATACATAATTTTGTTTTATATTACCCATTATATTTTACTGTCGTGTATATATGATTTCAATATTTCTGAAGTTTCATGAACTATTTACACTAACTGTAATGTTCTCTTGCAGGCAAAATCGGAAGAACAATTGGCATGCGAGAAGGAATGGCTGCAAGCAGGTCACATGTGGCTGGCACACCGCGGTGGCTTCACAGCTGTCGTAAGAGAGGGCGACGCTGATGCTGGAAGAGCTAAAGTTCGTGTGCTGCAAACCGGAGAGGTTATTACTGTTGATGAAGATGATTTGGAAAAGGTATAAGTTATAGATAAGTTATAGATTATACAGATAGAAATAGTTTATTGGGCACAAAGTGACTGAACGCGACTGCTTGTGGGTTCGATCCCCACACGATCTGCCACTCACACGCAATCTAGAATTCAGCGGAAAGTGGAGAACGGAGTGTCTTGACACTCTAGGTTCCCTCTGCCTACGTTGCTGTGTTGGATATAGCGTGAGGTTGATTTATTTTTAAGTTATCAAATTATAAGCTTCTCCTACATGTAGACAGGATAGGTGGATTTATGATTCCAATTTTAGAGTGTCATGTTGACTGGTAGGAGTCAACGTATCGCTTCATCTTGTCATACCGGGAAAATTAATTTATTTTTAAATATATTTGCTTCCACGTATTATACGGATAGCATTTATCACTTTTCTATTTTTATTTATGTATATGTGAGCGCGATGAGTTGATTGGCAGAATCATTTTTTTTTAAATTAAATTAAATCATCTTCTTTCTCATCCATTTTTGTATCCCGCAAACAGCAGGATAGGCAGAGGAAACCTATTGTTAAGATATTCTATTCTCCACTTTCCGCTGATTTTGTCGAGGCATTGCGGGTTGAGTGGCTGAACGCAACGCAGACATTTTGTCTTGGTGCCAGTACGAAGAAATGAAAATATTAAAAAACAATATACCTAATTGTAGTAATATATAAATTATTCTTTATTATATTACAATAAATATTTAATTTAACAAAAGGCATAGGTCATTGAGACGGTTGGACATTTATTTATTGTAAAATAGAACATGATTATTCCACCTCGTTTCTGTTCATCACGTTCTCGCTTTGTAGTCTGATTGCTATTGATTTTTAATATTATGATATTTTTTTATATTTTTCTGTGTGTGTGAGTGATATTATATATATTGTTTTATCTATTATAATATTATATAGGAGAAACTATTTTATTTCAGTTTTTTTATGGAATAATTCAAAAAGAGAGAGAGCCACCTCCAGGCCATTTTATTGGCTATTATTTGTTGGGTGACAATTAAGAGTACCTACCTACTAAGATCAGGTTAATGAAAATAATTTAAATAAATATGAACAAGACACGACTAAGACGCCAGTCGTGTTACAGGGGTACAATAGTGTGACTGTAAAGACGACAGGTTGTGGGTTTGATTCCTACTGTAGGAAATTAAATTTTTAATATTTTAATTTCTTCGTACCAAGGCGTGGAGTTTGCCAATCAACACACAATTCCTCAAAAAAAATCGGTGGGTAGTAAGGAACGCAGTGTCCTAACACTAGCTTCCCTCTGCCTACCCTGCTACATGCGGGTTACTGCGTGTAGCTGATTGTTTGTTTTTTTATTTCACATTTACCGTGATAATCTAAAATAATAAATGTAAATTTAAAGGCCAATCCACCTCAACTCGAACGCTGTGAAGATATAGCGTCTTTGCGTTGCCTCAACGAGTGCGGCGCGCTGCACGTGCTGCGTTCCCGTCATGCTGCTGCACTACCGCACGCTCGAGCTGGACACGCACTGCTGGTGCTGGGACCCCCGAAGCGTACCACTCCTGTTTATACTGAGAAGGTTTGTGTTTGTTTACTGTTTTTTTAGAGGTTTTTTTATTAAAATATACGAAAACTTATCAAGTTTAGTATAAATTTACAATATAGAATCTAGATTTATAATCTAGATTTATTTATATGCTTCTATAGATAATATGAAAAAAAAATCAAATATAAATTCCTATTAAGACTTCCGTTCTCCACTTTCCGGCAAATTCTCGTGGCATTGCGTGTTGCTCGTTACCAGAGCGAGGAAAAGAAAACCTAAAAAATTTCATTCCCCAAGTAGCAATCGAATCCACAACCATCGCGTTTACTGTCCCAAGGTTATGCCCCTTCGGCACGACGGGCTCTGGTCATGTATAACTATTCCTTTATTGAATTTTTTTTTTTTTTCAGGTTGCAGCCATGTTCAGAGGGTGTCGAGTGGATGACATGCCCCCACACGTGTTCGCAGCAGCACAATCTGCCCATAGATGTATGTTGGCTTCGAGGCGCGATCGTGCTATTGTGTTTCTTGGAAGGTAGTTAAATATTTAATCTAATTTAAAACCTTGGTGCCGAAGCGTTGACTTCGGCGAAAAAAGGGGAAAAGGAGTGTATTATCACTAGGTTCCCTCTGTTTGTCCTGCTGTGCGACGCAAATCGTGACGCTACAAAAATCTATATAAGTAGTAATTATAAGTATTTTATTTGTTCCACTAGCATATATTATAATACGTCTACATATCCTTTATTTTTTTTCTATTTTCTCTATTCTGTCTAAAATATCCTTTATTTTTGCTATAATTTTGCACCTGTCCCCTATATTTTTTATATTTCTATAACTGTAAGAATATTTCTCGTAATATCTTGAGACACTATTTACATTATGTAAATTTAACACAACCATAAATATATTATCTACGAATTATGATTATTGAAATCACTTACTTTACATAACGTGCCTTTAAATGTTCTATCTCAAATATTTTAGCAAAATTCTTTAGATTCGTACTAGTATTATATTTTTACCCTATTTAGCAGGGGATAGGAGCACAAGGGTGTGACTGTAACGCGACAGTCCTGGGTTCGATCCCCACTCGGGAGAATGAATTATTATTTATCATGAAAGTTCTGGTCATGAAACCAGAGCGAAGAGATTTCCTCGAGTGGGAATCGAACCCACAATCTCGCGCTTACAGTCACGCCACGACTGGCCTACCCTCCTCAATATTATCTTATATCGTATTGTACTCATTTGTATCACAATATAAGGCAAACTAATAATCTTAATTTACATTGTATACAAAACAAACCTAGCCTTTCAAGGCATCTCGTTATATCTCCAAGTGGACCTATAAATTTTAAATTGTAGGAAACGTAAGGTATTGACATCGAGCATAATAATTCTGTAATACAAATTATTCTGATTTAACTTTTCTTGTTTATTTCCTTATAGAGTGTTTAAATTAATTGTTTATTTAGTTACTAGAATAAAAAGGCCTTTATAGCCCGTTTGATTGTAAATGGAGAAGAGAGGAGAAAGAGAGAATGGAGGAGAAATTAATTATTTTCTGAATTATATTTTCTCGCAAAGACAAACCAAGGTTGCTCATGTAGCTACCGTAATTGTTCCAAATATGATGAAAATGAATGAGTCTTAAATATAAATTTTAGTCTTAATTGAATGTTGTTTTCCATCCATCCATCCATCCATCAGCCTTTTAAGGTCCACTGCTGGACATAGGCCTCCCCCAATGCTCGCCACTCCGTCCGGTCCTGCGCCCTTTGAATCCAGCGGGTTCCCGCTGTCAGGAGGACCGACAACCGATGGGGAAGAAAGGTCCTCGAATGGCGACCACGTCTCGGCAAAAGGAGTACAGGCCGCCCTCCAACCAGGTGGACCGACGACCTTAAGAGGACAGCGGGAATGTTGTTTTAACTATGTACAAATATATATTAAACTTTAGGAAGAATTTAACATGAATATTAAATTAGCATTAACATTATATTGTTTCTTTTTATCCTTACTTATAAAAACCCTTAATATTTTTTCTTTCAGATCTGGTTCCGGTAAAACATCAGCGATGCGACATTGCGTGTGGTATCTGGCGAGTGCTTACCCAGCGCAAGGATCTAAGCTGACTCCGGAGAGACTTGATGCCGCTTTGGACGTTCTACATTCTTTTGGTTCTAGTCGGTAAGTTAGATGTACTTATATTATTTATTAATATATAACTTATTTCAATCATTTTAAAAATTAATACCGGAATGCTTATGTATGAAAATTCTAGTTGCAAGTTCGAACTTGCATTCTTTGGGAAGTCTAAAAAGCCTGAGCCAATAATCGATTATTGCCTGAGCCAATAATCGATTATTGGCTCAGGCTTTTTAGACTTCCCAATTTGGGACAAAAGAAAGAACACATGTCTTAATACTTGATTGTGTATAGAATATCTGCTATATAAAATAGTTTTCAATAGGCTATATAAAAATATTATTTTTTGTAGTAACTGAAGGCAAAAGTCAATAAATTCGAATAATTTTTTAATTTGTTTCAAAGGTTGTTCTGTCTTTTTATTGATCTCTTTGTCTACTTTATGATATAAATACATACATATAGAATTTAAAATTAAGCGAAAGATATGTAAATTTTTGCATATTTATGTTTAATTTAACTAGTTTTTGCTTATTGAAATGTTAATCACAACCGGCACGAGTGTATCTTGGTTCAGAAATAATGAATAAAAAAAATATTCTATCTCTACAACTAAACTCATAAAATTGTTGTTGAAATGTTTCTTTGATTTAATTAATAATATTATGTATAAAAGCGCTATAAAACTAAAAGGTTTTTATTTAAGTTTAATGATCGTATTTTATTTCTTATTGTGAATATCGATATCTATAAGAGACAAGCGATCCCAACGCGGCTTCGCCCGCTTAAGCTTATTTTATATTATGTCCAAATTATACCAAGTCTGTACATAAATTGAAGCATAATATGTGTTATTCAGCTGTATAAGCTATATTACTATAAAATTTCATCTAGACCCGTTCAGTATTTTTTATTTAGATTTTTTAAAACGTCTTAAAATTAGAACATTACATAAGTTTTATTTATTTAAATAACGTTATTTTCAGGACGGGTTCAAATTCTTTCGCATCTCGTTTCGTTTCGCTGACGTCTCTGGACTTCGACGGTGGTGGTGCTTTGGTGTCGGCGTCTGTTCAAATACTGCTACCGGATTTGAAGCCGGAACAAACTGGTCTACGAGCTTTACACGCGTGAGTGTTAAAAACTGGTATCATAATTCTTATTAAAATTTAAATGATAAAATATAACATGCTTATAATAAATTATAAATTAATGAATACTTTTATATATTTATAATTTTATGTACTATAAAGTAAAATATAGTGCTTTAATGTAATGTAAACTATGTTTACTAATTGGAATCCCTCCTTTCGTCGTCCCTTTAATTCCAGCACGACCACAATATGTCGATGTAAGGAAAAAAAATGCTATTTCTCTGCTCTATTTCTTAGCTGGTTGTCCCTTCAATGTATATATCCTACCGAAATACATAATGTTACTAACGATCGGCATAATGTACACGTAAGTCAATTGTTTTATTGTTCGCTCTAAACGCATAAACTAATAATCATTATAGATTATTCCACGGTTGTGATGGTCGTCTTCGTCGTGAACTACTCCTGGACCAGGCACCTGTCAGTGCTCCCAACCCCTACATCAGTTCTTCAGAGAAAGCTGAAGCGCCCTCAGAGTTTTCAGCTCTAAAGGAAGCTTTGAAACTATTAGCAGTGACTGAACAAGAACAAATGGCGATATGGAAGATTTTAGCAGCTGTGTGCCATTTGGGTTGGGCTGGTGTTGTTAGAGGTAGGTTATAGTTATAACTTCTGTGATTTTTTAGTAATAACTAAATATAAAAATTATAAAAAAAATTACATAACATTTATTTAACTTAATGATTTGCCATCATGCGCACATGTTTTGAAGAAAATTTAGTATTGGTTTCCTTACACACTATGTATAAGCCTTGTCAATCAACCAGTGTCTTGCAGTTTCTAGACGAGGTCCAACTTCTGGATAGTCAGAGATGGAGCTCGGCTGATGCACCACAATAAACTAACTGATGTATCTTGTTATAGAAGTCTAATTTAATTTCCACAGCGAACACGGCGTCAGGTCTCAAGTACCAATTCGCGAGTACAGGGTGCGCCACCCGCGCGGGTCGCATGCTGGGCGTGGGCGCGGACGAACTAGCTCGCGCTGTGTTCACTCCCCCCACTCCGCCTTCCCCTCAGCCTTCTGTGTTGAGGTATGATTGATTATAGTATTTTTTTTGTAGATGCATGCCGTATATTACATATAGTAGGGTAGGTAGAGTAAACCTGTTAGGATATTTCGTTTCCCACTTTCCGAAATTTTAGAGGCCTTTACAATTTAATAACATAATTAACATATACAATTTTATACTTAAATAATATTTCAGAACTCCATCACCGTCAAACGAGAAAGAGGCGCCCGGCTCTGACGCTCTCGATGCGTTCGTGTCTGGGCTGTATAGTGAAACATTCAACATCGTTGCTGCATTAGTTAATAGGTATTTAATTTAATTAGAATATTTGTTTTTTTATTCTCTATTATAACATTCTCTTTGTCCGACAAAATATAAATTGTCATAGAAAAAATAGCGACAGTCATAAGATAGGAACGAGAAATAAAGATAAAATTGTTATTCCAAGCTTTCGCCTCCAAAAAGTTAATAAATCTTTTATGGGGCTGAGTATACGTGTTTATAATAAAATTCCGCAGTGTATTCTTAGTTTGCCACTACCAAAATTTAAAATACATATCTGTAAAAAAATTCTAACAAGTAAAGCTTATTACACTGTTCAAGAATATTTAGAGGATAAACATGTATGGAATTAATGTCTATTGAATGTAATGCAGGATAGCTGCCAGCTAATGTAATAGTAAAATATACCATTGACTTTGAAAAGAGCAACTGTTGAGTTTCTTGCCGGCTCTTCTCAGCAGAACTGCCTTCCGAACCGGTGGTAGCTTTTTGTTGACATGTACATTCGACGATTCAAAAGTGCTTTTATAGTTTATTTGAATAAAGAATATTTTGAATTTGAATTTGAATTTACTAGTTTATTTTTAGTCTATTTATCTATCTATAAACTTAAAGTTAAATATGATTATTGTTATAAAAAAATAATAAAAATAGCCCTTTTATTACAAACCGTACCATACTCGTATACCGATATACGTAAAACAATAATATTTTAGCCGACTATTATGGTAATATATATTTATATTCTTATAGTGTGCTAAGTGTCATTGTAAAAATGAGTTTATCCCAAATTCTATTACATTTAATACTTCTTATTTATTACCGGTCAATTTCCTTCGTGTGTTTTCCATATAACTGAATTGTGCTTAACTGGCACGCTCGAAACGCCATATATCAAGAATTCAATTCAACATTTATTACTACATTTATAAAACCTAACCCAACCAACTATGTATAAACAGGAGTCTATCAACATCAGCGAGAACATCCGCGTCTATCCTGTTATTGGACACGCCCGGTGCGGATAACCCGATGTGCGCGGGACAGCAGAGTGGTGCTACACTATCTAAACTATTGTCTAATTATTTACAGGTATTTATTAATATTATACTATTATTGTTAAATATTAGCGTTAATTATTCGGTCGTTTATTAATATTGTTAAACGATTTTCTTGACGTTTTGATTCTTGTCCCAGCTGGTTACATTTGTGAGGACCCTGAAGTGAATTCCGCCACTCTAGACGCAATGCCTACAGAATTCGGGGGAAAGTGGGGAGCAGAGTGTGTTAACACTACGTTTCCTTCATCTTTCCTGCTATATTCGGGATACAGGGGGAAACTAAAAAAATACAAAATTTTTTTTTCGATTAATCATACATATTTATGATAAAAAGTTCCGCAGCATGTTATGTTGTAGGCACTAATATTTCGTCCCAATTGTTTTTGGCTGAGTTGAAAGTTTATAACAGATTCTGTGGCATGAGTTGAGTCAATGACTTTAAATGTATGATATCTTTTCAAGGAACGCCTTCAAACAGTATTCCACGAGGCTTTATTAGTGGCTCCACGAGAACGTTATGCACAAGAAGGCATCACCTTAGATGATGGATCTGAAGAAGGTAATATAATAATATTTTTGTATGAGTGTTCATATATTATAATTAACGTTGATTTCCACTGTCTAAAATATAAACTCTACAAAACTCAAAACTGTAAAACTTGCAAATCTGTAAAACTGTAAAACTTGCAAATCTTAAAAGTATTCAAATGATTAACAATATTAAATTCTATACAACTACAGATTGGCTATCAGAAACAGTGAACCCGGGTCCCATGGTAGACTTGTTGGATAAAGCGCCTCAGAACACCATAGTGCGTAGTTCCCAAGCGGATCTCCGTGACTGTGATAGGCGGGGGCTGTTATGGTAAGGAATATTACTATTATTCAAGAAAATGTTTGGTTTTCGTTTTTGTGAAATAAAACTAATGTTAACTAATCCCAATTTCCCCAGGCTTCTAGACGAAGAGTCGATGTATCCAGGTTCTTCAGATGACACTTTCTTAGAACGCGTCATGACACATTACGGAGCACCGCATCAAACGCATTATTTGATCAAGAAAGCACCACACAATAGGCAGTTTATTTTACAGCATTTACAGGTGTGTTATAATATTTATTGTCTTTTTTTTTTTTGGATTTTGATTTTTTTAAATTATTTATGGTACAATGTTTGGATATCTATTGTTGTGATTCTTTTCTTCTTTCTTTTCTTCACAAAATTTTGTCCTTGTATAAGTGTGTAAAAATAAATACTTACCTTCACAATTATAATTTTTTTTTATAATATTATTCCATCAAATCTAAATTATCAAATATTAGTGTACCTTGGATACATATTATAAAAAATAATGATTTAATTTTCTATATTTTTCTCCACAGGGTACTAATCCTGTATTATATGACGTCACCGGGTGGGTGAAGGCGAGTCGCGAGAACCCTGTACTAAAGAAGGCACATACATTACTACAAGAGAGTCAAAAGTATGTATATTTTGTACTAGTAACCCAAATGTGGCTTCGTCCGCTTAATCTTTACATAAATTGTAGCCTATATGTTATTCTGATGTATATGCATAAAAGTGGAATAAATTCCCATACTCACACACTTTATAACATTACTTCATGCTGTATCTCGCTCAGCAGGCAGGCAGGCAGCAGGCAGGCAGGCAGCAGGCATAGGGAGCCTAGTGTTAAGACCTTTAATTTATAATTAAAAACAGTTTCCAAAATAGAATAATTTCGATGAATATAGAATGAATTTAATCTATAATACCCGTGGTCCCCAGCGAGGACATAGGCCGGCTCTCGTCGTGGTCGCGGGGCGCGTGCGGCGCGGGCGCGTGGTCGGCGGCGGTGGGCGACGCGTCCACGCTGCGGCGCGCCTCCTCCATACGCCGGACGCTTACTTCTGGTAAGTTGTTGTTGTTGTTTTATGTTGTTGTTGTCTTGATAGTGTTTTATAGTACGGTCGGCGAGTTATGGCTGTGTTGAAGGTTATTTATTTATTTAATTTTTGCTAGTGGCCATTATAACAATTAATAAGGCGTTGTTGCGCATTTTTCACTCGAGAAGAAAATGATCAAAAATAAAAAAAATCTTAAAGTCCAATCTGCGCAGTCACAAGCCAGCTGGCTTTAGAGCCGCTACGAACCGTCGATCGTACTGTACCGTGAACATACCGATTGAGGCCGTCATCGAGCCGAGCCGAGCACAGACCGTAAACGCGACGGTAGTGGGTTTGGTTGTCATTCAGAGTAATGAATTATTTACATTTCTTTGCCTTGGTAATAAGACAAAGAGGCGCGTTAAGTACCGCCACTGCCACTACGCCACAAATGTATTAAACACCTTTCAAATACATTGATAGCTCTATTATCTCTATGTGTTTGTATGATTTTTATGTATATATTTCTCTTAAATTATGTTATTATAAATATATTAATCTCATATTAATTTAAGTCAATGTTAAGTATGTGTCTTGGTGCTTTTATTTTGTGAATACTTAAGTTACTTTTTATTAATAATAGCAGACAGTTCTCCCTTCTGCCGAGCATCAATTATACGACGTTCTCTTGGTAAGGGGACACATGAGAAATAGAAAAAATAATATACAATCATAATACATTCCCTTTCCTTTATTTTTTTTATGTAGTTAATAGTTATATGTTATTATTAATAATAAACATGTGCTGATAGCATTGTACTGTGGTTCCATTTGAAATCCCTATCACGGTAGAGTTAATAATAGGCTAAAATATACTATTATTATTAGTCTCTTTTGGTTTTTCATATTTTGTATTTATTCTGTTCAATGTAGAGGGTGTTTTATAAAAATTCTCTAACAATACTTTCCCAATACAATAGCTTGCAGTTGGGTCTAATTTTTCACTACTAAAATTTAATTCTGTAGTAAACTATAAACATTAAATTTATTCTTACGTTAGCCAATTTCATTCATTCATAGGTCATCTTAATAATAGTAGAAGTGATTATTTACTTACTACATTTTAATAATGTAATATGCTTATTTTCTAATATATTTTTAAGTTCACGCTGTATCCCGCACATAACAGTGTAGACAGAGGGAACATGGGAACCTAGTGTTAAGACACCCCGTTCCCATTAAGATACTTCTGTTCCATACCTTCCGCCGATTTTCTACAGTCATTGAGTGGCGAAACTCAACACAGCGCTTTGCTCTGTTGCCAGAGTGGGAAGTAAAACTATTAAATAATTTATTCCTTCGAGTGTGAATCGAACTCACAACCGTCGCGTTGATAGTCACAAGCTTGTGCCACTCCACCACGACGGCCTCAATACTATAAGTTGATAAAAAAAATATTCAGCATGATAACAAGAGACTCAGCGATTAAGCGATCTCAGAAAATCAACGGAAAGTGGGAAACGTCGAAAGTGTCGTAACACTAGATTCCCTCAGTCACACGTAAAGCATGAAACTGAAAAAAAATACCTTACAATATTCTTTTTTAATCAAGGTACAGCAGGCATGAAGCGGCGTTCAACCGCGTTACAAGCAAAATTCGTAGCAGACGGTATAGTAGACACGCTGCGGCGTTGCGGCGCCGGCGGCGTCCACTTCGTGTGCTGTCTCGTCACCAATCAGATGAACGAGTCGTTTGACGATGTTAACATACCTCTGTTGAGATCCCAGGTACTTACGATTAATGTTTATAATATATTTGCTAATATAACATATTATAGAGACCGTCGTGGCGATGGTTGTGGGTTCGATTCCCACTCGAGGGAATGAATATAAAAATAAATTATATAGTAATTGAAATTTTGACAGAGCCAAAACGCCGTGCTTTTACCAGATTTGCAAGAATATATTCAATAAATATAAACTATACTTTGATTCATAATTGATAGCTTTTGTTAGCTTAATTTATTATTAAATGGACAAAATAAACTAACGAAATCTACCAACATAAAGTGCATCTATCTTAGTAAAAGATGAAATGTCACTAATTGCTAGTAGAGGCCAGGTCGTGACTCAGGGGGCATGGTTATGGATTCGATTCCGTATCGAATTAATGAAATATATAATATTTTCATTTCTTCGCTCTGGTGTCGAGGCACATCGCGCTCAACAACATCAACTCTCTGAGGTCTCAGAATTCGGCGGGAAATGAGAAACGATGTGTCTTAACACTAGGTTTTCTCCGCCCATCTTGCTAAGTACAGTGTGAATACGCGTGATACAGCATGAAGTTGAAAAAAAAAAATGTTAAGAAAATGCGAATCTTTTCGACTAATATTTTTTATTTTCTTATACAAATCATATAATTTTCATACATGTCTAGTTCCGCGGCTTCCAATTACTCGACGCGGCGAGGCTGTATAAACAAGGATTCCCAGAACATATGCCGCTTTCTGAATTTGCTAGAAGGTAAGTTCATTTATATAAATCTACTTTTTTCTCATTATGTCTATCAATAGACAGCTATTGAAATAATAAATAAACATGACAAAGAACAACGGAGTGACTTTAATAATAGATTCCATTTGGCCTGCTATACGTGAAAAAGTATGACGCCGCTTTTATTATTTTAGTTTGTTTAAATTGAGCAAACACTATATAGCCAACGTATAAAATTTTGAAAGTATCGAGACTTAATTTGTATACGTTTTCTAAACAAGCATCTTCCATTTCCTAGTAGAACCACTTTAAAAATGCTAAAATTAAACGTATATATATAAGCCAGTCATTTCGAGAATTACCTACATATTTTTCATATTATCAGATACCGCCTCCTGGCGACGTCTGAAGATGAAAACGAAGACACTCAGCAAACATGTCTGACCACAATGTCTGACCGACAAGTGGTGGACGACATGCTCCTGGCACTCGACCTGGATGTCACGAGCTACAGACTTGGTATGACGCAGGTGAGTCCTAGATAATAATATTTGAATATTTGTTTTTTTTTTGTTTTACATTTTAATTTTAGGACGTATAGATTCCTGCAGCAGCGAGGATTATACTTATTTAAAGTTTGTTTTATTATAACAAAATGCATGTATTTATACAGGATGAATGGTAATTCGATCATTTTTTTTATTTGGAATAAAAAAGCTTTGGAGTATATAAAATTAAATGATCTATAATGAAAATACTAAATATATTTTCATTTAAAATTATAATTTCTGCAAACAAATAAAATTTACATAATCGGCCAATTAAATACCAGTTAATTAATTTACTTATCATCGTGGGAAAAGCAAACCGCTCTATCATATAATTTAACAAGTATTTAACATAAACGCATTCTACTTTAAAATTCTCATTTAATTTTAACTGGAATCTCTTGACATGTACTAAGAAATACATTTTTATTACGAATTATAACAAGCTAAGTACTATATCAGATTTTTTTTAAATCTCATTAACTCTTCAAAAGTCTATACTAAACTATCTAAATATGGTTGAGGCCAGTCGTGACGCAGGAGGGCTTAAGTGTGTGACTAAACGCGTTCAAGCTTCTAGGAAATAAATGTTTATTTAACTTTGTATTTTCATTTCTTCGCTATGACGTCTAGGCAGAACCAACAAGTGGAGTTCCGCCACTCAACACGTATTGTCTCCAGAATTCAGTGGAAAATGGAGAACAGAGTATCTTAGCACTAGGTTCCCCCTGCCTAACTTGCTGTGTGCAAGATACAGTGTGAAGTTGAATCTCTTGAATCTGATTGTCTCTTCAGAAGTCTAGACAAATCTATCTAAATAGTGTTCAAAAATGAAAGTTCCATTAGAAAATTACTCATCGAATTGAAAGATAGCACTTCAGTCATAATTTGACGTTTCGAAAATAAACATAACATCGAAATTCGTGGTAATGTCCGTCTAATAACACGATTTGACGTAAATACATTATATTTTTTGCGTAAGTGATATTCAAAAAATATATTTTTTGTATAATATTATTTTTAGCGTCACGCTGTATCTCGTACACAGCAGGATAGACAGAGGGAACCTAATGTTAAGACACTCTGTTTCCCATTTTCCGCCGAATTCTGGAGGCATTGCGTGATGAGTGTCAGAACGCGATTTGCCTCGACACAAGAGCGAAGTAAATTTAAATATGGAATATTTTATTTTCTCGAATGGGAATCGAACACATAACCTTTGGCGTTTTCAATCATATTTTGTGGCCCTGCGCCACAATTGGCCTCTACAAACTACAATTTAACTTTTCCTACGAAATCCACTCTTACGTGAAATTGTTTCATTAAATCAACGATAGTTGCAATAAAAATAATGGAATAATTGAGTGAAATAAGCAGTATAGCCACTGGCAGAATGGGTGGTCGTAACATAAAAATGGAAATTTCTTCTCTACTTACAATATATATGATATATATGACCTATAAACATTTAAAAAGGACTAATCTTTTTTTATGACTGTGGCAATAAACATAAAATTTGAGGGTATCATTAAAAAACAAAAAAAAACACAACCGCGCGCAATAAAAAACAAATTACCTACATTTAAGGAATAATAAATTTACCATGAGATTTTCGTGTAAAAAGTTCAAACCTTAAAAAGCACTTTTTAACTCTGCTTCAAAAAAAGTGTTCTAATGAGATGTGAAGGCACAGATAATATAATTTTTAACCTACTTAAAAAAACGAAGTTCTCAATTGTATTTTTGTCACACGTTACACTACGTATTAGTAATGTATGGTTACGCTCAAACTTTGCCATAACGGCTTAATTAAGTTTGTGTTATAGCATGGAAAGCAGAGGGAACCTAGTGTTAAGACACTCCGTTAGCCATTTTCCACCATACCTTTACCTTTACCATACCTTTTTGCCTACATTCTATAGGGTTTTCGACTGACCTCAAAAGTATTTATAATAATAAAAGGTATAGCTTCCTTTATTTTCCCAAAAAATGTTATTGTATTGATTATTTTGATGTACTTGAAAAGTAAATTTAAGTAAAAGCGAAAATATGAAAGAAATTAACAGTTAAAGAATATTTTTTTCCCATTAGTAGCAAGAATTATTGTAATAAATTACCGTCATTATATACTTAGTTACAGTTGTTATAGCAAAATTGTAATTTAATAATTTTGGATGAATACCTTTCACTATAGTGTAGTTTGTGTTCTATTGTCGTGTAATCACTTTGTTTTGATACTTTGATGGGTTTTCTTTTCTTTTGTATTTTTTCTTTCTTTTTTTCTTGATAGCTCGAGGTAAAAGTATTATGTGTAAGCTGTTAGGGTACTAGCTTTGAAGGAAAATAATGCAAATATTTTTCGTTCTATTTTTTATAGCATTGGATATTTGTAGTTTGTGGAGAACCTTAGAGAACCTTAGAGAAACCCTAGATAAGTTATCAAATCAAGTAATTTATAGTTAAACTTATTTTTTTCTTAGACAATATAATATTTTTTTATGTAAGAGACTTAGAAATGTTAATTTTGCTTTTCCATTGAATATGTTTAACTGAATATTTTACAAACAACTATTTATTTTTAACAAATTACAATTTATTTTGTATTGAAATATTTACTGTTTTCATTTTTTCATCGTGTCGAGGTGATGTGCGGCGTTTGGTTCCACAACTCAAAACGCAATGCTTTCAGAATTGGCGGTAAATGGGGAACGGGGTGCCTTAACACTAGGATATTGTTAAATGTTAAGCGTAACAATTTCTATCCTACATGCGTTTTAAGTAAGAAATGAAAACAAACCGACCAAATTATTTCGACATTCTCATTATATAATATCTTTACTAAAATTATATATATAAACATATAGATATGTTGAATTAATTGTTTCCCTTCGTAACATTTTCTAGCTACCACTCTCGACTATAGCAAAACATAGTGTGGGTAGACGTGAAAACTTACTTTCCATCCTGATCGACAAGTGGTTTCCGTGGGAACGCTTTAATCTTAAACGAATCGACGGACAAGCGCTACTTTAATAGAAATGCAACATTGTAGAGGCCGTGACTGTAACGCGACGGTTGTGGGTTCGATCCCCACTCGAGGGAATGGATTATTATTTTTTAATATTTTCACACATGGAATGCCTCGAGAATTCGGCGAAAAATGGAGAACGAAGTGTCTTGACACTAGGTTCCCGCCTGCCCTGGTTTATGCGCGATACAGCGGGAAGCTGAAGCTGATTAATATTTTATTTTTTTATCTCTGGCATCAAGGCAAGTTTCGCCAGTCAGCTCGCAACGCCTCGATAAATTCGACAAAAAGTTGGGAACGGAGTGTCTTGACACTATGTTCCCTCTACCTACCCTACTATATGCGCCAAATAGCGTGAAGTTTCAAAATTGTAAATGATTTTATAATCCGATTTCTGCACGCGTTTATAATTTTATTATCAACGCTCAGTGAAAGCTGTTACATAACTCATCTATAAATATGACGGCAACCACCATTTTTGCACTAGTGGAAGTAAATTGCGAGGTATCTTCCTAACCTAACGAAGTAAATTACCAGGTATCTTCCTAACTTTAGTTAGTAGGTATTTATGCAATATTTTATGCCTTCCAACTAGCATTTAAAGTAAGTGTTTCGCACTGTATTTATGGATGTTTCGTAATTTTGTAGTTATTTTGTTGATGTTAGTAGTTAGGTTCTATATAACATACTAATAAAATGTGTATTACGTACAGTTTTACTCGTTGAGGCAGGGGCACTAGCGTGTAAACAAACGCGAAGGTTGTGGATTCGATTCTTACTCCAGGAAATGAAAAAAAAAATCATTTTTTCGCTCTAGTATCGAGGCAAAGCGCGGCGTTGAATTCCGTCACTCAACACTCAAAGCGTCCAGAATTCAGTGTCTTAACACTAGACTCCTTCTACCTAAGCGGGGTCGCTTTTTGCAGGATACAGCGTGAAGTTAAGAAAAAAAAACTTTACCCATAAATTATGTTTATGATAAAAACTGATGATATAAATAAATTCTATTTATCGGTTTTTTGTAACAATTTTTTTTTATTATTTGTGTCAGACTTGGCCTTGTAATGGGCCTAATTTATACGGTATATGAATACAAGTAAATAAAATAAATAAAAAATCTTGTATACAAATTATTATCATATATTTTTGTTTCTTATATATAAAAAAAACATTAAATATATCTTGTTAATAAAATTTAGAGTGCACGGAGATTCTCCAAAGCCGAATTATATAACTGTTGTACGTAAGTCGGTAACTGCAGCGGGCTTGCGTAACGTTCTCTAACTTATTGACCTGCTTTTTAATTGTGTTTTTATTTTTTTTATAAACGCTTTAATACTTTCGATCTTTTAGTTTAATGCTATGATGTAAGTTTTAGGCAAAATTGTTTTAGTTATTAGTGATAATATTATTTTTAGCATTTCAGCTTGTAGATAAAAGTTAGTTATGCTTAGTAGTTTCGATGACTATTTGAGAAAATTAAATATTTGATATTGTCATTTATTCGCTCTGGTGTTGAGGCAATGCGCGGTGTTGAGTTCTGCCACTCAACACGCAATGTATCCAGAATTCGATGGAAACAGGGGAACGGAGTGTTTCAACACTAGCCTACCCTGTTGCATGCCGGATTCAACGTGACGATGAACATAAACATCTTTGAACTAGTTTATTTATTTTTCTGACTGAAAACTGGAAATGGATTTTTTGTATTAATTTTATAATTTATTAATGATTTATTATTATTAGTAGATATATCTAATATTTTAGCATAAATCTCTATAATATGCAAACAGTTTCTCCGTTCCACGTATGTAGGTTAGCTATAGTTTGTTTTCAATAACACTCTACTGCGTTGATGTAATGTATGGGTATGTGTTATGTCACAATTACCAAACTGGCTTTCGCGGCCTTCTTTTTTTTCGCTTTGGGTATTCTTACTAACGTGACCAAACGTCCCGTTTTGAATGGGACTGTCCCGTTTTTTGCTGGTGTGTCCCGGTGTCCCTAAAACAAGCCATAACGTATAAATGTTCGTAAAGAAGAAACAAGTTTTTCCGTGATTCGCAGTAGGTACCTACGGTATTTTTCAAAACGGAAGTATTAAATTATTTATTAAAGTGTCAATTATATCTAAACAAAAAAACAAGCACTATCGGACATCGGGAAAAATTAAAATTATCCCAAAAAAAGCGAAAGCTATCCTAATAAAGCGAAAGCCAAAATTATTAAGCGAAATCTGTCCCGTTTTGAACCAACCGAAAAATGGTCACTGTAGATATGGCCTAAATATTGAAAACGTTACATGACTCAATGAGGACAATTTACTATGTGAGACGGTTACGTAAAGCTTAGCTGGTTGTAGGTTTGTTTGAATGGAACTTATTTATACAGTTGTTTTTTTATTATAATGAATTGACTTTTTTTCTATCTTTTCTGTTTATCTTTTTCTGATATTTAATTTCCAATAAAGGTAGAGAAGAGAAAGAAGAGTAAGAAGTAATAGATCAGATAGGCTAGATGTGGCACAGTGGCACAAGCGTGTGACTAAACGTAACAGGTTGTAGATTTGGTTTCCACTCAAGTAAATAATATTTAATATTTTCATTTTCTCGATCTGGTAACGAGGCAAAGTGCGGCGTTGAGTTTCGCCACTCAATTCGCGGTAAATACAATGTTATTTTGATTCTTTCTCTTTTTCTTGTAACATTCACTAACTGAAATAACTTCTTTTTCCACTTCTCGGTGATAGAAGGTGTGGGTAGTATATTTAAAATATTAAGTTTGTGAGATTAGCAGTAATAATTATTAATAGCGTCGATAGCCCCGATGACTTATAATTTTGATTAATACAAATATATTAATGTAATTTATTTTTCTTAATTGTTACTATGACAGCTATTAATTTTAGTATTAAAAACTGTCAAAATATTAAATGCTTTAGAAATGTTTATAACTTTCAACGTTTTGTTAAATTTAACACGATTATAACTAATACCTTTTAACTTACGAGCCTAGTTTTTCCCATTAAAACACTTCCGTTCGCCATTATTTATTTTTTCATCTTGATAATTTATAAACTACATATGCATACGAATTGTGGCGTGAACTACTTATCATCACATTACAATAATTTAGTTTAAGCCTTACTTAAATATTAGATGACCTAGTGCCTGTACAAACTAATCTTGTTTACCTGAACTATTTGGGAGAAATTCTAAAGCGATATTAGTCAATTAACACTTTGGTAGCTTTCTTTAGAAATTATTTCAAGCTAAATCGTATTATCAACAAGGATATAAGGCCACATCGTTTTGGTGTACCAATTTTCTGTGTTATATATAAAGAAATTTATAGAGATTATTTAACAAAAATATTTTAATTAAGAAATCCATTCTTGAGTTCCGCCACTTAACACGATGCCTCTAGAATTCAGTGAAAGTGGGGAACGGTATATCTTAACACTGGGCTCTCTTTATAGACAAAAGGAGCCCAACCCTTACTAAATGCGGGATACAGCGTGAAGCTGAAAAAAAAATAAAGAATCCATTGCGTGTATCAAACACAACCCATTCTCCACGAAGAAATCCTAAATAAAAGAGCTATAATCGTTAAATATTATTGAGCGTGACAGATTCAATTATTCTATCTCTAGATTAGGTATATCAAGACCGCATAATCAAATTTGCAACACAAACCTATTAAATATCCTAATAAGTGGCGAATTATACAGTATGAGCAGAAAATACAAGTTAATCTAGACATTTCCTTCATTACAAAAATAATGTGGTGTAATTATGTATAATAACCTGGTTTTAGCTTAATTTTTTTTTCATATTTTTTATTTTGCAAAATCCCAATAACTAATTTTTTTTTAATAATTTTACCCACTACATGCCATTTAACTAGTTAGTGGTAGCCAAGTTCAAAGCTGGATACGTGCAATGTATAATTAACACGAACCATTTCAAGCTATTCTGTGTTCACTCAGCTTAAAGTTTAAGCCCTAATTTTAACTTGGCTATTAGTCTTTTAACTTAGCCCGGTACAAACTGGACGTATACTAACTTGCAAATATAATAAAGCCTGTACATAATAAATTGACGAGTAAAATTAAGAGCTTAAATTTTATCCCGAATGAATATAGAACTTGGCACTCGTATAGATCTCCCATTCTTTTATTAGTGAAGTCGAAAACCACGCATTAATAAACATTTAACTTGGCTCTCCTTTCACATTTAAGTTTTTAATGTTATCATATATTTAACGTTATAACAGTTAAATAAGAAAAGTAAAAAAAAGGAATGTGACACTTGTAAATTATTTGGCATGTAAAGTGATAAAATAGAAGCAAACTACGAAAGAGTCAAGGGTTAGAAAGTGTTAAGAACATAAATATAGCACGCACAACAAACAAGGACCAGATTTACTGGTAGAGATTAGAAATTTAATGAGGTCCATGAAAACTTGATATGGCTTGGTGAAATATTTTATACACTTTTAGGGTCGTAATTAGAAATCGCTCTCAAGTCTGAGATCGATCTTGAGATGTAGTTTTCTTTCATAAATTAGATACATATCTATGAAAACGGCCTCTCAAGATCGATCTCAGACTTGAGAGCGGTTTATAATACGAGTCATAGTTTTAAGCTCGTATGGTCGCAATCCTGTGTTACTGACCTTGTTATCTTTCTGCATGCCCTTATAAAGAGTGTATTTAAAACAAGTTTTCTTTAAGTATGTAGAAATTGGAGCATTTTTTTTTGGTATTTATATACAAGTATTAAATGAATAAAACTCTTAATTGAGCATTAAAATTATTTTTATATTAATTTCCCAGCTCTTATAAGAAAAGCCGCTGAAATGTGCAAATTAACAATGTCACTATTAAAGGTGGAAAGTAGAGATCGGAGTGTCTTCACAATAGAGTCAGAGAGATCCTACACTACACTAATATAATAAAGTTAAATTTTCATATATAGTAAAAGATTACTATTGTTTAGGTAACATTATATTTAGTACTGGAGATAAGCAATAAACGCATTTTATTACAATAGTTTATTATAATTTATTATTAATAATAATATTTGTGTTACGGCCGTTGCGTAGATATATAAAAGTATATGTAAATATATATGTGCTTAATAAAAGTCTACTAGCTTAATTGCTTATATTTTATAGTCTTATTAATTTTAACATTAATCTCTTATTATCTACTCGTTGATCTTGACGTAATTTAATTTACTAATTTCCTTTCATATCATTAAAGATGTAGGGGCATAAGCGTGTGACTGTAGAGGTGATGGTTGTGGGTTCGTTCCCCACGCGAGGAATTGAAATATTAATTGAAATTTATATTCTTATTTCTTCGCTCTGTTGTCGAGGTGAAGCGCGGCGTTGAGTTCCGCCACTTACCACTAAATGTCTTCAGAATTCGTGACGACGTAGCTTTATTTATTAATTTTCTTATTATTAAATATTATTTTACAGTAGAGGTATGTAAAGAACAAGGGTATCTAATCTCATGTAACTATCCATTTACTTTTACAAAAGGGTTTAAATAACTTTCTCCATTTCTCTCCACCCGTGACTGTTTCAATCAAAAATAATAATTTAAAAACTGATTACCTATACGTTTCGATTACTTTTTAATTGTTATTTGGGTACCCTTATCGATGGTACTGTGTTTATCTTGTCAGCCGGCTCTTTGTGGTGTTGATTGTAATCGTATCACATTCGAATGTCTTTAGTGAAAGTATTTATTTATATAGATACTAGTGGACCCGAACGCGGCTACGCCCGTTTGAACTATACGAATATTTATTAAATATATTTATGAAATTATTTTCAGTTTTCAATAGAGAGATGCGTTAAGCAAGATCATTTTGGGTAACGTTTTCTAACAACAAACTTTGCAAATCGTTGCTTAGCAACGACGGTTGTTATAGACATGGCGGAATAAATTGCATGTCAAATTAATAAGTATTTTAACATATTGGTATATATCGAAAATATTACAAATATGAGAAAAAAAGTATCCTATGTTCATCCCGAGACCCTCAAGTATCTCTATATGAGTATTTTATCACAATTAAATTAGCGGTTTGGCCCTGATTGCGTAAAAGACAGACAGAGAGATAGACAGACAGAGTTACTTTCGAATTTATAATATAGGTATGGATATCGAATGTACATATCTTCTTTGAATTCCTGTTGTTTTAATTTGTGGTTCGTTAAGGCAGTATTTGTTTTTTCTTCATATATTGTTTGATTAATGATGTTTAATTAACTTCGCTCTTATTGTATTATATTATTAACTAGTCTCGAGGCAAAGTACGGTGTTGAGTTCCGCCACGCAATGCCTGCAGAATTTGACGAAAAGTCGGCAGCGGAGTATCTTAACCCGATAAAAATATCAGTTAAAGAAAGTAATGTACATCACTAAAAAAATATTATATATTTCATAATTACTTCTTAGATAGTGTGGGTCGATAGTTACAAACAATTTTCTTATAGATTATAATCTAAGTAAAAAAATAAGGATTCATTAAAATTAGATTAATCAACATTAATTTTATTCTAGCATAAGCTTTCACAAATTTCTTTTATTCTTTTTTTTAAATCTCAAACTTGCAATTTTAAGACCTAAGCTTATAACATATTTACCTCCTAAAAGTGTGTATTATTCATAGAAAAGTTAACAGTGACATTATAACCCTCCTTCGCTTCCGGAGTTGACGGAGAGGTCAACGATGAGTGATGCTATCTGGACCTAAATCTTTCTTTTCTTCTTGCGGCTTTCAAACTTTTTATCCTAAACAAGCGAGTGCATAAAAAAATATTTGAATCTTATTTTTTTAAATCTTAGATTCCTTCTGTATAATGCTTTGTGGGTCAATTCAGAAAAAGTTTTTTTATATATAAAACGATACTTTAACTTGTATATGAAAGTTTTTTTAAAAAATTTTTTAAAGGGTTATTCCATACTTATTAAAGAATAATACATTTTAGAAATTTTCCACCAGTCGGCCCACTGAGTTACAACAATGACCTCTAAATATAATACATTACCTACAAATTTAAAAGATGGTCAATTAACAACTTTATATTATATTTTATAATAAGTTTTCTCACAACTTGGGGAGAAAATCTGCTTTGGCAGAAGCCTATTAAGTGTCATTAATCTTCCATTTAAATTAAGTTTTATATAGAAATTTGAAGAACAAACGCGGTGACGGAATTAGCCTAATTATTAAGATGACTTAATTGATACTAATGGGTAATTATAATAATTTTTATCTAAAAGAAAAAAATATTTGATTTATATAAGGCTACTCACTAATTTTAAGGAGCTTTCTATTTTTATTTGATATTTAATCAGTACGCGGACCTTGACATTAAGTTTATGTCATTTCAAATATTTTATTAAAAAGTCAAAAGAAATCATATAGACTGAGATCCTAGGGCCCCCAGACCCACGTCATTTTAGCAAAGCTGAAATTTTAAGGATGAATAGTCTAATATATAGTTAAGACTATATGCTCTTTAACTTGTAAGTAAGGGACTTTTCGGAGATAGCGCCAACTTAAAGTATACGTAATGACGTAGGTCTGGCAGCTCTGGGATCTTGGGCGAATGTGTAACATAGACAATATGTTTTAACATAATATACCATAGTTAAAAGTTTTTATAGAGGGTTATTTTATATGTCGCTCTACGGATTCTAATATCTATTCTCACATAACATTTTTAAGCTCTGCCACCGGTTCAAAGATATTATTGTAAAAAATATGAAATTAATTAATTTCTCTACTTTTGATCCATTAAAAATTTGCGAACCTATGTCGCACCTCAAAATAACACTATGTTTTACTAAACTAAAGATATAAATTAAAATATTCCCACGAGTAGGATTACAATTTATAACTTAACTTAACTTAAAGTTAACTAACTTAACTTCCCTATCCCTAGCGGAGTAGTCGAAGAGAACGGAGCGACAAACGCTACGTTCTCTACATACCTCTTACGCCTCGTCCACTGTCATCAACCTCTTCATACATGCCCTTCGGGGGGTCCTCATGCTTTTTACGTGACGTTCCTCCTTGGTCTTTAAAATTTATAACTAAACACTTCAATATACCACCAAATTCCACCATGATAGCGTGTCAAAAATACAAGTATTATAAATAATTCTTTTCACACCTATTCAATAATATTTACAGCCATTTAATTATCACTTTTTTGAATGAATATTTCAAACTGTCGTATGTTTAGGCAATAAATAAACTTTCACAGCGGCAGCTGAATAGGTATTTCGAACCTTTACTTTATTATTATAATGATATGTACACATGTTTCTAAAATGGAAAATTTGTGAAAATTAAGAAAGGAAATGCTTATAAATGTTTTTTTTTTCTTTCTCTCCTCTGTTACTCGAATGGACTGTCATAGCACTAGGTTAGCTCTGCCTTTCTTGGTATGCGGGAAAAAAATGGAGCTGCTGTGTCTATTTTTGTTTGTTCAAGGCTTGGGAGGCTTTATACGCTTACAGGCTTTATTTATTTTCTTAGATTCACGCTGAGTCCCGCATATAGCAAGGTCCGATCCCCTTTTTCCAACGAATTCTGTAGGCATTGCGTGTTAAGTGGTAAAACTCAACGCTGCACTTTGCCTCGACACTAAAGCGAAGAAATTAAAATATTAAAAAAAATATTTCCTTAAGTAGGAATAGAACTCACAACCTGTCGCGTTTCACACGCTTGTGCCACGACTAGCCTCTAAGCCTCATTATCTTAGAAATATTGCAAATATTTTAAAGTTTTCAATTATATTTTAATTAAAAGATGGCAAGCGTAACGTTATTCCTAATTCTCATTTAAAATACGCAAAATATTTGAATTTTTCGTGATTAAAATACCTGGTGGGTGAGTTGTTAAATTTTTGAAAGTGAAATGGGTGGATAATTGTTTTAAAAGAGATGCCTCCTTTCATACTGTTAGAAGCAATTTTTGTTAATGTCCATGTTGATTTTATCACAAGCATCTTTGCTTTCTTTTTGGGTTTTTTCATACTAAAATTATTACCAGTTTTTTAATATCAAGAGTTTTTTTTTTATTAATAAATTTATGCTATTTATATTTCTGGTTCTATTTAATGTTTTTGCCCTTAATTTCTTTTTTTCTGTCTCACGCTATATCCCACAAATGGCAGGGTAGGCCGAATTCTGGAAGTCTTGCGTGTTGAATGGCGGATCTCAATGCCGCACTTTGCCCTAAATATTTCACTTCTTCAAGTGGGAATCGAATCCACAACACATGGCTGAGCAATAGCTGACTGCATTTCTCGTAATTACTCTCATAATTTGGGGATCTTCATAAATGTTTTATAGTGATTTAAATATTAAGAATTTTTGTAGCATTTGTAATATATATTGTGAGAAATATAATAAAATTCAAGTTTATAATTTAAGCAATTTAGCACTCGGTTTCTCGAGTAATCGTACTTTTTTTTATAACTCACTTGAAACTGGGTTCCCACGCTTTATTTATAACATGCTTCAAAAATAACATCCGCTAAGTAAATGCGTATAGCTAACCTTGTGCTGGGATTTGGTAATCTAGTAATAAATCGTTGAAGACCGTTGTGGTACAGTGGCAGTGTGAATTATGGGTTCGATTCCTACTTGGAGGAAAATTCGAATTGTTCTGCAAAGTATAGCAGGGAATTTCGGCGGAGTAACTTCTTAACACTAGGTTCCCTCTGTCGTGAACCTGTCGTGCTGCGTGAAGCTGAAAAAACTAAAAAGATTTTTTGTATACATTCAAAAAGATATAGTTCTACATATGGTTATGAGATATTTATGATATAGTAAACATGAACGGTACCAGTTTATTAATATTTAGTTTATTTCACTTGCACTTTTTTTTACTTTATTTTTTTAATGATCTTCTTTATAAAATTTTATTTTTTTCTCGGTACAGTATAAATATTATAAAACAAAACATGTTTTATGCAAATGTTTTAATTTTTTATGAATTTTAATGCCGTATAAATTTGCCTTCAAAAAATCTTCCCTTTACGTAAATAACGGTCCGTAATAAAACAAAAAAAAAACGATATATTTATATGTAATTCTGAATTTGAGGCCAGTCATGGCGCAGGGGCCCAAAGTACGTATGTAAACCACGACTGGTTGTGGGTTCTATTTCCACTTGAAGACATTAAATATTTAATATCTTCATTTTCTTCGATAATTTGTCGGGGCAAAGCACAGCGTTTAGTTCCTCATGGTTACAGGGTGAAGCTGAAAAACAATATAATTGAGATTTATAACCATACACTTGTAATAAATGCTTAAAAAAATGTATGAAATATACTGTATGAATGATGGGTCCTAAAGGTCGAAGTGCTCATATTTTCCGAGAAGGCGTTTAAATATATTATTAATAAGAGAGACCTTTTGTTCATCTTTAACAAAGCACTCTTCCTGCATTCTTCAAAAACAATGTCCGTTGCAACTTATTATATTCTCCATTTATGCTTACTATATTCGTAGAAATTGAAAAGGTAATATTAATGTATTATAACATTAAAATACTTTTTTTCTCAGCTTCATGCTATTCCTCGCATGTAACAGGGTCGGCAGAGGGAGCCTAGTGTTAAGACACTCCCCACTTTTCGTCGAATTCTGGAGGTATTAAGAAAGTGAAGCAATTAAAATATTAATATTCATTCATTCCTCCGAGTGGGAATCGAACTCACTACCGTCGCGTCACAATCACACGCTTGTACCCTGCGACTGGTCTCTATATTATAATTCAACGGTAAATTTTGCATATACGTATGTAAAAAAACATTAATATTTATCATCATCATCATCATAGGCACTACAGACGCAAGTGGGCCTTGGCCCGGTCTAGAATATACCTTCATATTACTCTGTTCCTGGCTTTCTTCTTCCAGTTTCCATCCAAACATCTATGTTTTGGTCTCGGTTGATTTCTCCGTCCACCCGGTGTACTATTCAACAGGAATTAAGGGCTTCTAGTCTCTCTGATTCTCTCCACATGTCCGGCCCATAGGAGGCGTCCAACCTTGATAGTATTTATTAGGCTTGGTTCTTTATACACGTGGTAGAGCTCGTGGTTGTGCCGAGTTCGCCATTGTTCATTTTCATTATATTTATGGTATCATTTAAATTATTCTAGTCATAACTTGGTTTTATTAGTTTTAATCACTTAAAATTATTACTTATAATTTAAACTTGTTTTTCGTATACTTACCCAATATTTATATTAGATGCCAATGTAACATAGCTATAGTAATTACATTGTTTTGTCATCCTCATTAGTCCGTTAGGTAATAGAAACATTTAATACACATTAATAGAACAGACGTACGAACGTTTTTAATTTTTTTATATGCTAATTTTAAAAGAAGTAAGTTATTTTTTTGTCACGGTAGGAAAATAAAATAAATAATTCTTTATAGTAGAAGATCTAGTTATTGAAGGAAGATCGAATTTACTACCTTTTTAAATATATAAAGTATTGGGAGTTTTCTAAAAATGCGATTCGGCAGAAAATAGAGAATGACAGTGTCTTAACACTAGTTTTCCTAGTTCTTTTTGCCTACCCTGCTGTGTATAGGATTGTCTTCTTTCTTCTTTAGTAATATTTTAGTGTCAAGAATAGGTAATTCTTGTAAAGTTAATATTTATAACAGGTACCAGCTTTCTTTAATAACAAAAGCACTTAATTTTCAAGTTTACTTTATGCACTACGAGTATAAAACTATTAACTTACGCAACCACATCAAAGAGTCATTTAAATTCTATTGATTGCTATAAAACGAGTGTACGGCGTAAAGCCAAGGTTTATACGTGTGTTTATATTTATAATATTGGAATAGATTACTTTGTTAATAAAATATTGGACTTTTTAAGTACATTTATGTTTACAAATGTGTGAAAACCTTGTTGCATATAGAAATTCTAATTTAAAATATTCTTTATTCAAATAGACTATTATAAGCATTTTTGAATCGTCGAATGAACATATTATAAACAAAAAGCTACCACCGGTTCGGAAGGCAGTTCTGCTGAGAAGAGCCGGCAAAAAACTCAATAGTTGCTCTTTTCAAAGTCAATGGTACAATTTAATTATTACATTTGCTGGCAGCTATCCTGCATTACATTCAATAGACATTAATTCCATACATGTTTGTCCTCTAAATATTCTTGAACAGTGTAATAAGCTTTACTTGTTAGAATTTTTCTTACAAATACTTTAAATTTTGGTAGTGGCAAACTAAGAATACACTGCGGAATTTTATTATAGACACGTATACTCAGACCTATAAAAGATTTATTAACTTTTTGAAGGCGAAAACTTGGCGTTAACAGAAAAAAAATTAAAACAAAAAAATTATTATATAACAAGGAAATTAAATCATAATAGTTGTTTTTATTGACTCTATAAAGTTCGTAAATAGTGGTTCTTGACTTTGCTCTACTGGTTTTTTTTCCATCTTTTGAAAATTCGCCGAATTCTGGAGGCATTAAGTGTTGAACGGCGGAACTCAACGCCGCACTTTGATTCGACGCCAGAGCGAATAATTGAAAATAATAAATATTTAATTTCTTCGAGTGGGAATCCAATCCACCACTCTGTGTTAAAGTCGCACGCTTGTCTCTCTACGCCTGACTGGCCTCATTTTATTTAGGGCAATGAATTAAGACTGTGATTACGAAAAATCAAATGACGAAGATTTTGCTTACTTCCCATTATAATACAAGTTATAATATAAAATATATATATATATATTTATATGATTTATGTCAAATTTATTATTTATTAATTTTGGGGGTCATTGTGGTTTATCCGTATATGTAAATTGAATAAGCCAGTTACGTGAGCCTGGCGGGCGCTCGCCGGCGACGCCAGTCTTCGACCGTAACGCGACTCGCGCGCACTTTCGCTATCAAACGCCGCGTACTTCCGCACACCCTTAAATACGGCGAAAATTATACTTCTTGAATGAAAATATTCCTTTTTTTTCATTCTATTGGGTTATTATTTGATAATTGAGCTTAAGATTGTCTTTTAGCTAACAAAACAGTAACCTAATTATTCAGATTTTATTAATTGTTTATAAAAAATATTGAAGATTAATTCGATTTGTGTCGTTTTCTTTCAATACAAACAATTATTTCTTATTAGGCGAATGTCAATAACAATTACTTAAGAATATATCACAGTGTAATTAGACAAAGAGACCTTGTTTAATATAATTAAATAGAGCAGTGTAGAGTGCCCAAGGATTGATGTTTTAAGTGGACTTTATTATATATAACTTTTTTTTATTTATTACATAAAAAAACTGTGTGCAAAACCGGTGATAGTGTCTAGTTCAGTGCTAAGGATTGCGTAGACTATGTTTGTAATATTAGCGTTCATCGGGGTTCGATTCGCTCTCCATGTGTCCCGGCAGAGCGGGCGTGCGCTCGCCGATGAGTGCTACACCAGGAAGTATGTTTCTTATCTTATCTTATCTATTAATTTGGTAGTTGATTGTTATCGATCCTGGATATAAAGTGATCACATTTTCATTGGGAAAAGCGGGACAAATGAGATTTACTAAGTTTAGATAATTTGTTATTTCTTTGTATTATACTTAGTATATTTTATACTATATATGCTAATTTAGTTTTTTATGGTTTTTTTTTATTTCTTTATATTCACCATCATACTTGATAAATAATAGGAAATAATTTTTAAATGAGAAATTAATTAAAATGGAAAATGCTGATATTTTCTAAATAATTTTTATAATCGCCTGTCGACAAAAAACCGGGACTGTCCCGCCGAAATCAGGACGTGTGGTCACTTTATCTTATATAATTTATTGAAGTTTATATGTACTATAATCAACAACTCATATTTACTATTAACTTCTATTACTGTGCCAATATCGTAAAACTCTTTTTCGTTTTTAACTAATATGTACTACAATTTTTTTAAAAACATATACAATTTAAAATAATGGACGTTACGTACGCTGTTTGCATTTGTTACATAAAAAAGCGAGTGTTTATTTTTATTTATAATCGCCGCATATAAAATTACATTAACACTAAGTGAAGCTACTTTGCATTCCATTGTGAAAGTATTGTAGGTAAAGGTCTATCTACTGGTGGACTTCCGGTCGTCTTTAGTTTAGTTTAGTTCTTTATTTTTTAGTTTTAACTAAATATGTAAAGATGTATGCGTTGTTTATTTTTTAGGATAACTCAAATCGGTTTTTATACAGTACTAGCGGCCCGCCCGCGGTTTCGCCCGCGTGAACTACGTTATTATTAATTTCTGCCTCCATGAGTACCTACGTCCTATAAGTGACGTCAATGTAAAATTTGTGACTCCTAGCATTTGTAGTAACGAAGTTTCATACGAACTTTCAACCCCAAAAACAACCCCTTAGAAGTCGAATATTGCAAATTCCCGTCTTAGCGAGCACCTACGTCCTATAAGTAGCTCCTATGCAAAATTTAGGATTCCTAGCACTTGTAGTTTCTGAGATTTCGTGATGAGTGAGTGACCTTTCGATTTTATATATAAAGAAGATAATGAAATCTTGTAATTTTTTGTTAGTATAAATACCAATTTTTAAATGAGTTTAATAATTTCCATTTATATATTAAGTTACATGAGGCCGTCATGTGCCAGGAGCATAAGTGTATGTTCCACTCCGGGGAATGGATATTTATTTATTAATGTTTTCATTTCTTCGCTCTGGTACCAAGAAAAAGGGCGGTTTTAAGTTCTTCCACTCAACCCGAAAAAACGTCGATAAGTGGTGAACGGAGTGTCTTAACACTACTATAACTGCTATTTTCGGGATACAGCGTGAAGCTGAAGGTATATAGATATATCTTAATTGAAACGTTTATATACAATGTTTATTCTATACAATTAAGTTATTTAAACTTCTATAACTGACTCCCTCGCGTGAGCCTCAGTCCTTCACCCTATCGGAGTTAATGCCAACTTCGTGATAATATAATATAATCGAAATATTGAAACGAAACGTAACTCTTATGAGATTTGCAATAGTAGGTCGTTTGTAGAATGTTATTTAGTTTTGTCTCATAATAATATTTTCGTTAAGTCATTTTCTTTTAACAATAAGGTTTTTGAACTTCATAAAATATATTATCAGCTGAAACTCTTTTTGTAGATTTTTTTTTTACTTTCAAGCTGTATACGCACTTTGCATAGGCAAAGGAAACCTGAAAACCTAGTGTTAAAACACTTCGCTCCCCATTAAGACACCTCCATGCCCCACTTTTCCGCTGCATTCTTGAGGCATTGCATGTTGAGTTGCGTGACTCATACCAGAGCTTGCTTCGATACCAGAGCGAAGAAATGAAAATATTATTTATTTCATTCCCCCTAGTAGTAATCGAACCCGCGGCTACAATTGAACCTTTGTGCTCTAAGCGCTACGACGAGCAATTTCTCTTTAAAGATGTTTTTTTAAGACTATAAGAAATAACCGAATAATATTATTAAAAAGTATCCCTTATTCGACACCATTTTTGACTATCGCAGACCTCGGTTGACCTTCGAAAACACAGTATCAAAGATACTGGAGGAAGGTCACGTAAAAAGCATGAGAACCCTCCGAAGGGCATGTATGAAGAGGTTGATGATAGTGGACGAGGTGAAAGAGGTATGTAGAGACCGTAGCGTTTGGCGCTCCGTTCTCTCTGACTACCCCGCTAGGGATAAAGCGTGAAGCTATGTATGTATGGTAAATTTAGATAGCTTTGTCACACTTGATTTGTTTCGCTTTTCGCGTGTATGGAGCCATTGCGTGATGATTGTAGTATAATTGGATAACGCACTTTTTCTCAATCAAAAGTATCGCGTGAAATATGCGCAGATCGTTAATAATAATATATTATGTATGTAATGGGGAGCAGAGTGTCTTAGCACTAGGTTCCCTCTGCCTTGTCTGTTGAACGCGGAATAGAGCTTGAAGCTGATTTTTTTTATATATATGCTACTTATAGTAAAATAATCGCTAAATGATTGAAATGACAGAAATATATGTTGTCTTTATATAATAACTTTCCGGATATTTTCGTTTGTATTCATATTGAAAAAAAAACACATGGCCCACATAATACTTTACTTTAAACTTAGCGGGATTTGAACCTGCACCTCTTGGGAACCGTCCAAGCGCTCTGACTACTAAGCCATAGGTTCTCGTCAACTCCTAATTTTTATTTTCATCAACTTTCTTGTTATAAATTATTTATCCCAAGTCTGGAATAACAATTTAAAATGTTTTAAATGTATTGCATTAAAATTCCACTTCTTGGAAATAAAGAAATCTAGATTCACTTTCTATGCAACTACTTGCATTATATAATAAATAAAAAACCTAGTAATATTACGCTTTATATAACAGCTAAGAAGTCAGACAGACAATGTGATAAAAAATTCAATAATTGATAATAGTTGATATATACGAATAAAATCGAAACTAGTTTTTCTAGTTTGGCCAAATAACCAAAAACACTGAGTGAACGTCTAAGGATCTCATACAATCTAAATACAATTAGGACAAGGTTGCCTTATAGGTGATTTACATTTAATACTCATTTGTTTTAAGATGGAAATATATGTATAATGTATATATATGTATATGTAATTTAGGAGATTTAGACTGTCTGTATGTAAGTTTCAAGGCAAATCGATTGTGCAATTCTTAAAGTATATTTTTTCTTCATTTCCAAATTGTATAGTAGCTATAATAGCATTTTTATATTTTTTGAGCGTTTTGTAAACGCTATAGGTTGTGAGTTCGATTCTCGGTTGAGGAAATTAATTATTTAATATTGTCATTGAAAACGACAATATTAAATAATTAATTTCCTCAACCGGGAAAATGGGGAAAGGAGTGTCTTAACACTAGTTTCCCCTCTGCCTTTCTACCCTACCCTTCTAGTTATTAGTTAAAGATATTTTGTACATATTGCGAGGACAGTTATATCAAGAAATTATAAGAATACTATAAGAAATTGGGCCTTCGTCTAGAACAGAGTTCCCCAAACTTTTTTGTGTCGTAGACCCCTTGCCATGTTTTTCCGTGTTGGGTAGACCCCCTCCTTATCTGATATTGATTTCCTGTATATTTCTAACTGTAGTGAAGTTAAGTGTTACAAACTTAAAGTAAAAACACATGTTAATTTATACATTTATTAATTGAATTTAAATTAAAACTACTCAAAATAAAATTTTGTATCTGTTATGTAAAATATACGTAACAATAAATAAACATAAACGTAAGTAGATAGGTACTATCACAATAAACATAAACGTAAGTAAATAGGTGTTGAGATCCACTATCGTGGACCCCCATTTTCATTTCACGGACCCCCAAATTTTTTTTTCACTGACACAGACCCCTTTGCAGGTTATCATAGACCCCCAGGGGTCGATATAGACCACTTTGGGAATCACTGGTCTAGAAAATCACATAAATTATACCGCTAAAGCTAATAAAAACCTCAATTTTCATAAACGCCGGTACTAGTTAGGGTAAAATGTGATACTTGCATGACAGGAAGTAGAAAATAACTGGCTTTTTCTAGGACCGTACTTTAATGGCCTGTGAAACTTATGTCGTAAAACGCGATCCACGAAGATGTGTTTTTGTTTTTTTTTTTATAAATGTTAGAGAGAGAGTTATGCCGGTATAGTTAATTTTTACTAGTGTTAGAAAACGGAAGCGGTTAACGTTTTTAAAAATAAATACGATAAAAATACATACCGTCTATATGTTTCCAACGTACTCGGACAGAGGTTCCACGTAATTACAATAAGTGACATGTATCACTCAATAACAACACTACACACTAGATATCTTCCAATCAGGGCTTACTCCTACAAGCAACTGTTCCCGTTTGACACGATTCCACTGCTTTTATTGTCTTTTTCACCTAAATCTACTCACATTTACACTTGTACGCTAACACTAGATATTATGTTCTCTTATTTAAGAGGTATTTGAAATTTATATCACAATTCAAGGAGACCTTTCGTGGCGTAGGGGCACAAGCCTGTGACTGTAAACAGATTGTAGGTTCGATTTCCACTCGAAGAAATTAAATATTTAATATTTTCATTTCATCGCTCTGGTGTCGAGGTTAAACGCGGCGTCAAGTTCCGCCATTCAACACGCAATACCTCCAGACTTCGACAGAAAGTGGGGAATGGAGTATGTTAACACTGTCTATCCTTGTGTCTGTGTGTATAAGCATAAACTTTATTATACAGTATTAGAAGGTTTTTCATTTTATAAGCCTTCATTAAATTCAGAATATTAATATGGCGTTAGTAAATAGACCCTAAAAGTGCTATAAACATAAATATTACAATATTGTATTTACAATATAATATGCAAGTACTTATATTGTTGATTCAATTGATTTATAGCAAAGAAAGCACTTGCATTTTCTGTGAAATCAACGATTTACGACTCGTCGCACAAAGGTTAACGTACAGGGCGTACAACAATATACAGGGTGGAAGAGGCAGCGCTTCTTTAACTGAAACTGCATATAGGGTAAAATATTTCAAACCCAGAATTAAAAAAAATAATCAAGGCACCTCAACGGTTTGGACGTAGGATTTTTTTTTCATTTCACGATTTTTATCCATACCTGTATTTCGTGTCACGCACACATACGTATGCGACGTTGCCGCTTTGACAGGTAAGTGTGTGCGTGCCTATGTTATACTTTACAAATGGCGTTTTATTTTAAAACGATAATTTTATTATTTATTTTGTTTGAAAAAAAAACTTTTTCATTTTTGAGAATTATTTTTTTTCCGAATTATTTTAGGCTTTTATAGAGTAGTTAAAACTGTGGTTTCATTTAAAGTGGCGCTGACAATTCCACCCTGTATATGTATAAGTGAGTTTACATTTCAGTTAATTTACGACATGACATTTTTACGATATACCCTGTGATATATGGACGGTAGGTTGTGGGTTCGATTCGCACTCGACAAAATGAAATGTTTACTTTTAAATATATCTTCGCTCTGGTAAAGTGGGTAATGGATGTGTCATTGAGATTTGAGTGTCTGATCACTAGGTTCCCAGGTTCCCTTTGACTACCATTCTGAAGTAACTACCGTTATAAATAAAAGAAGCATGACTAAAATTTGCTATCTTATTATATCTCATGAACCCGTTTAAAAATTCTTAGGAATTGAGGCAGTTGATCACGTTTACGTCGTCCCATAATGATCTTTATCATTGAAGAGAAACTGCTGATATGTCTAAAACAGTTTCAATTTTTTTTATTATCAACCTAAATGAAATTTCTACGAAACTTCCTACGAAATTTCTTATTAAATATGTAGGAAAAATAAGAGTAAAATCTATTTTAATACTTAATAATATAAAAACTGTACGTTTCTACATACAATGAACAAACACTTACAATAATTACTATCTAGACTTCTAGAGCAATTTATAATTTAAAATACATGCTATTTTGCTCAATTTAAACGCCATAGTTGCGATTTTTTAATATATATTTTTTTCAGCCTAACGTTGTATTCCGCATATAGCACAATTAGCAGGAGAAGCCTAGTGTTAAGACACTCCGCTCTCCATTTGCCGCTCAATTATGGAGGTTTTTTTTGCCTCGATACCAGAACGAAGATTAAATATGAAATATTTAATTTCCTCGAGTGGGGATCGAACTCACAATCACTCACGACTCACGGCTGACTTCACAAAAGCAATTGGCAAGTTAATAATTTGATTATTATTATATTAGGTACTTGTCGTTCATGGTTATCATTTAATTGGCCATATTGTTTTTTTTGTGAACTCTTATTCTTCGAAAGCATGTCTTTAACAATGAATCATTAATAAAAAAAGAATTTATTTTTAAAATTACAATAGAAAGCTAGCTAATAGAGTTTTGGTGGAAGTAGAACTGAACTATCGAATCACACGTAATACAGTCGGTGTTTTTTTTTTTACGAAAAAAGCAAAAATATTCCTTTCACGTAGGTATCTCACAGAATGCTTTTATAATCAGTGCGAAAATAGAAAATAACGTGATTTTATTTTTATTATTAGACTGAGAGTGGAAGCTCTCTGCTTATATAGTGACAGAGACCTGTCACTCTAATATAAACTATTTTTTAATCTAGTAAAATAACTAGTTTTTTTAGATTTTGTTGTTATTATTGAATATTTTGAGTAAAAAACTTTAAACTACCATTATTAAGTTGCTTATCTTGTTTTTAATTAATATAGTTTTATTAAACAAAAAAT
>JAEBDU010013138.1:0-37893 GCA_016802625.1 Heliconius numata
TTCCATACTTAGTGTTTCGTTTTTACTTACATATCTATTATGGTAGTTGTACGCAATGCAGGTATCAACTGCACTTAGGATAATACAAACATACGTCAATTAAAATTGATAATTGCTCCCCTTACATTACATTATTATATTTTAGTTTTATTTTATATATATATTGTTACATAAATAAATAAATAATATTTTTTCAATATTTAATTAGCTTCACTTTTTTTGTATAAGAGAATAGGCAAAGAGTTTCTAACTAACGATTTAAGGTATCATATTTTTTTTATGGACACACACAGTACTTTAAATATTAACTAAGAACATACAAACAAAATCTAATCAACTTTCCACAGATTAAATAAACATAAATGTAAATTACAACTGTTGATGTATATATAAAAGCTAAAAGAGGAAATCTTTAATAATATACGAAAATAAATGGTACAAGCAGTCTATCACTACAATTATTTAAGCTATTGAGTGTCGGAACTTAACGCAGTGTCTCTTTTTGTTTTAGCAAAGTGTGTCATCCTTATATCTTTCCCTAGGTGGGGATCGAACCTTCAACTATACGTTTCTTACACTTCACTTTTCGAACAAATTTCGAGTATATACAAATATAATATTTTTTAGATCTTCGTAGGCACAATAACTCAATGATTAATATATGATTTCTTTTTCAGGTAAGCTTTCTTTTAATAACGAGCTTAAATAGAGAAAGTGCGACTGTCTCAAGTATGTAAGTAATATGTTTCATTAAAACTATACTTTAAGATTTTAGAGCAAAGTGACCTATCTCACATTTTTTAATATTTGAAAATCTTAAGTTTATTATAAATTTTTTAGTAAATTTCGAATTTGGTTAGGTACAGGAGTTTGGACAGTGGAGTAATGGCTTAAATTTTATTTTACATAGAAACACTTTGTGGGTATGGTTATGTTCCGTAATGATCTTTATCTATATTTGGAACCTCTGTTCCATAGGATTGTTGATAGTTTAATTACAGAAAATATTTATTTTATTTTCCTTTATTAATATTATTAATTGATTTGTCAAACAATAACTATAGTTTATTAAATAAAATAATAAATACGTAGATTGTAGATGATCCCAAAGTTTCTATAGCCATAGCCATTAAATAAAATCAGGGCAACTTGTGGTTAAACGTCCATTTTCACCACATAAGCTATTGTGAATCATCAATTTTATAAGAAATCTCTGTCAGTATTGTCAGTTAAACAGGAAGCTACAACTTGTTGTGAATTTTAATATTAATTCGTGATATTCATATAATTAATTATAATATTATTATATTAATATTATCGATCAATTTTGTGAGTTAGGTCATTTTATTTGGTATTTTTATTTCGTATTATATATATGTTCGCACTTTTTGCACATTCGAAATTATTTGGCGCTAACGTAAGCCGTAAAAACGCTATTAAAACTGCTTAGATTCGTAAAATTTTATATTATTTTTTTATGTACCTATAGATTTATATATTTATATTTCGTTTTAATTATTCGTTTATAGAGATTACCTTTCGATTGAATTACAAATTTATTTTTTTAATGTAAAAAAATTAATTGGTATTTAATTAGATTAGTATTAATTTAAATAACTTATATGCATATCCAATATATATTATGGGTCGATTTTCTCGTAATATCTGATAAATAATTATTTTTATTTCGATATAAAATAGCATGATCATTACCCTGCCTACCCTGCTATTTGCAGGATATACCAAACTAATATACATTATAACTTTATTTGCTAAGAAAATTTACGAATATTGATTAAAAAGATATTATGTAAAAGATGGAATTAATCTTAAATATATTAAGTTTATTCGCGGATGTGCATAAGTTACATAAATATTGCATAGCAACATGTCAGTGTCTTATTTCGTTATATCAGTAAAGTATAATAATTATTGGTTTGACGAATTCGCCATTTTGCTGTCTATATGCTTAATCGGCAAATATTTCGTAAATCAAGTGAAATTATATACAAATACATACGTATGTATATAAAGAGTATAAATTTAAAGCTACGTGTATCTTGCGGAGTTGAGTTCCGTTACTCAACACGCAATGCTTCCAGAATTCAGAGGAAAGAGGGGAGCGGAAGTGTCTTATTGGGAATGGAGTGTCTTAAAACTAGGTTTATATGTTCCTTCTGTCTGAAGAAGTTATAATGCTATGTATGTAGTCATGTTTTTCAAGCTTTACGCTATATCCCACATGTAGGCAGAGGATACCTAGTGTTTAAACACTCCGTCTAATCAAATTTCATCAAATGTTTGATTTGTTGTGTGCTGCGGAACTCAACACAGCCCTTTCTCTAGTTACCGGAGCAAATCAAGACAGGAAAGTAAATAATTCGAGTTACCAAATCAAGGAATGGTTTGGTAATTAAAATGGATTTTCCCGAGAGGAAATCGAATTCACTACCTTTACGTTGACAACAAGACACTGTGCCGTTACGCCTCTGTATAAATTATATATAAATATATATTATATATTTAAAAATGGTGACGTATTGGAAAAACTGTCTGTAAAAACGAGACGCGGCGTTGAGTTGCGTCTCTCCGTTCGCGGAGCTGAGCTTTTTACACCCTACCCTACCCTATACATAAGAAGTATGTCTTTTTTATTTACTCACATTTCTCATATTTTGCTTGATATAGGGATACAATGGTATATGCAAATTCAAAATGACCATTTCCCCTAGTATTAGAACCCATTTACGTTGCGTGCAGTATTACACGTAGGTAGTATACTTACATAGCACCCTACTGAGTCATAATAGAGCATACACGGTGTTTCTCTATTATTTTAGTGTCTTTACTTCGGCTACGTATTCAAATACATAAAATTTTGACACTCCCTAGTTAAAAATTTTTTTTTTAATTTTAATAACGTAATATACTAACAGATAAGAAATATGTAAAAAGATTCAAATAATTAAAAAAAACATTAAAAGCTGCAAGGTTGTACATTTCTATTACAAAGTTGACGTCTTGAATTAAATTGATCTTGAACGAACATTTTTAAATTTAATTTAAATCAATTTATATAGTGCCTAATCACTATTTATTAGAATAAATACACTAAAAATAAACAACAATGTTATCTCTTATCTTTCATATATTAAATGTAGAGGCCGACTTCTGTATAGATATCTAAATATTGAAAAGTCTTAGGTATACATTTTATAAATATTATAAAAGAGAAAATACTAAATTAGGCCATAGATTGGGGATTACTCGCTTGGGGGATTCGCTATGCAGGATACAGCGTGAAAAAAGCAAGGTCAATTTTTCTGAACAGATTTTGATGAAATTTAGCACATTGGTACTTGATAGCGTACAATATAGAATTATGGATTTCTATTGAAGTATTTTAATTTATTTTCTAAGCCAAGATAATTTGATAAATGAATGAAGTATATATATTTTTGTGATTATATAATAAGATTCTTTTCCACTTTTTTCAATTTTCCATCTATTATGACATGCTTGGTTAAGTGCGTAAAAAAAGTTTTAGAATTACATCTCCAAAGAATCCAAAGGTAAGACAGCTCGTTCTGCACTTTTCATCCGAATTCGAGACATTGAGTGTACATTGCGTGTACAAGTAGAACGCTATTATTACATAGTAAATGTAATAATTTTATGAACTCACGACTCATTTCTACAGTAATAAACCAAGAGCAGTCTTGTTTTCTGTTCCACAGGGGAGTATATTTGGATTTTCATAACAAAATTCAAAGCAGGTGAATATGTATATAAAACTGTCTTCTGCCAAATAATTTTTATGTTATCGTACATTGACCGCAATAGATAACTTATCGAATCATTCAAAATTAGGTTACCGTGTGTCTACGTCTTTAAAGTTGATAGATATGAGTTGTAGAGCTTGTAGAGTCGCGCTGTTATAGAGTTATTAGGAATGAAGGTTACAAGTTCGAATCCGTGTTATGCAAATTTTCTTTATATGTAGTACTAGTTCGCAGTTGCTTTTTTGCCCTGTGATCAATTGAAAATGGATAATAAATTAAGTGTTATGTATATTGTGAATGCGCTCTCAACTCTGAGATCGATCTCGAGAGCAAACTTAATATGCTGTTTGTGTTAGTACATTATTAAAAAGGAATCTCAAGATAGATCTCAGAGTTGAGAACGATTTATAAATACGGGCTTTGGTGCCCGAGATAGCTTACTGGGTATCGTGATGTATAACCTATGACCCTGCTCTTCAATAAATGAACTATCCAATACAGAAAGAATCTTCTAAATCGAATCAGTAGTTCCTGAGATTATCGCAGTCAATCCAACTAACTTCTGCTTTATAATATTATTAATAAAATACTAAGCTTCTTTATCTATACTATAACTATCTAGGTTAGATATTTAGGGCTAATCAATACTGAATCAGTATGTTTTATATTTGGAAGCAATATGAAACTTAGTTTTTATATACAAAGTGATTTGACACTATCGAAATAGTTGTTTTAAAAGAAAATTTCGCTTTTCGGAAGGTATATATTGACTTAGCCTACGGCTAATTGGAAACAATTATGACAATTAAACTTTTGATTGTTTTTTTATTACCATTTCTGAAACGATTTCTGACTGTAAAACGCAATAGCCATGGGTTCGATTCCTACTTGTGTGAATGATTATATTTAAGTCATTACTACTTTCGTGCTTTTGTAAGACTAAACTCTGATGTTAGCAAACACCGATTTATAAAACATTGCGCGATATATGGCGGAACTAAACGCCGTTCTTTTTCTTTGTTCTGGATTTAGTATTTGGTTTTTGCATTTTGTGTGTGGTAAGCGAGAAAATGAAAATCGTTCATTCCCTCCAGTGATAATCGAACGCGCAACCATCGAGTTTACAATCAAATTGCACAAACTCAAGGTTAAATTAGATCGATTCGCTCACTCCTCTGGTCATGATGGGATGGGGTCACTCAGTGTATATTATACTCATCTTGCCTGTTCATGTCCATCTTGCCAGCATTGTCTAATTATACATTGTACAGTGTCTATAGTCGCGTCCCCTATACGCGTTACCCTCGACCGGTCCTCCCGGTTTCAGTTGAATGGATTTTACGTGTTTCATTTTTGTAAAAGGGGTGACCAGGAGGGTTAAATAAGCGAAAAACATGGTTGGGCCGTTTAAAAATTAACACTTACGGTTATTCGCGGCGTGGGTTATGCTTTTTTAGACTGCTTTTGGAGTGAGTGAAGTTTGGACAGTTTCTGTTGTTTGTTTTTATAGTGAGTTCAAATTCGTGTGTTTGTTTATATTTGTATTTTAATTTCTTCGATTTTGTACTTTTCTTAGAAAGCGTACGAGAATTGTTAAACGTCCTAAGAACTTTTTTTTCTTACGTGTGGAAACCTTTAAAAATGCTAAAATCATTCCTCGATTTAGTAAATTATATTACGTTTCAAAAAAGTCGTTGTTTATTTAGAATATATAAATTATTTAAGAAATAATGTGAGTTTTTTTTTATATTTTCTAAAAAAAAATTTTTTTTAATATAATAATGTTTTGAACGTAAGATTAAGTGTACACAATTAGATTGGCTGAAGAGTCGGGTTGTAGTCGAGCTTTCAAAAAAAAATATTTGAAAATAAAAAAAGAAAGATGGCGATTAAATAAATGTCATAATTGGAAAATATACCTTGTAACGAAATCATTCAATTTAGTTAATTTTTGTCATTTTTAATTAATTTTCTTAGTAATTAAAAAAAAGTCATAAAACAATATTTTTTATAGTAAAAGATAATTTGAAAAGCATTTTAAAACTCGGAAATTATACTTACTCATATTAGGCTTGTTTATTCACACATATCTATCAAAGTAAATACTAAACACTAAACACTAATAAAAAGTAGGTCAAGTTTGTCCTCAACAAAGGTTTTTCATTATTTAACTCTATATAATATTAAATTATTGTTAATAATTCACGTTTATAGAAACTAAAAGTAACTAAAATATAATCAAAATTTGCGATTCGTTTTAAATCAGCCATTGGTACCTTCGCTTGTGGCTTACAAAATTCAGTTAGTGTTGCAGAAGGCGCGCGCGCGGCCGCATTCGCGCCGAAACTTTCAAAACATTTGACAAGTTCACTTTTTAAATTTAAAACACAAAATTTATAGCAAAAACAGTTCTGTATACAGCCAAGTGTGTATAAAAAAAACTATTTATATGTGATTGGATTGTAACATATTTATGTTAAGTGAGTATTTAGTTATTATTATTATTAAATTGTTCGTCCGTCGTTTCGTAACAATTTTGTGGGAACACATTTTGTATATGTACATATATAAATAGCGGTTTAGATAATTTTTATTTTATATATTTTTTAATTTCAATCATAATATTTATAAGCCAATTATAAAAAAATATTTTGAAATTTATGAAGGTTGTAAATAAAAAAAAACTATTTTTTTCATAGAGGTCTATATACAAATTACCCGTATACAAAATTATTTATTATCTATCGAAACTTGCAATTATCAAGGTCTTAGTTGCAGATGTATTGCATACTGTGCGAGCGAGAAAGCGCGTCCACACGACCTTGTGTTAGAAAGAGAGGTTCGACATTAGGAAACTCTTGGGAAATTTTTGTTTCGGGACTGAAGGGCATTTTTTAACTATTTGTTTTTAAGATTATTTCTTATTTTATCATTTGTTTATTTGTTCTTTTACTAGGTCGATGTTAAAAGGATTTGGTTATATTATCTAATATAATAAAGCAAGGATTTTTAATATTTTTTTTATATATAGTTTTGCTTAAATAAGTTAAAAATTTCGGTATTATACATATATTTCATTTTTATTTTTTTTTTATTTTGATGACCTTGATTTTTGAAAATAAACGATAAATATTAATTAATATAACAGTATGGTCTATGTAAAATAACATGCCATTTAAAAAAAGATTTTAAAAATGTATTGGAATATTTTTTTATAATGTCATTTAATGATTTATAAAACTCCAAAGTGTGAGTGACCAATCACTACCAGTCTCTAAATTTACATAATGCAAATTATAATTAAAATGGCATAATTTTTCACACCTAAGACATTCCTACAACTACTTCGTAATGACAACCCTAAAACGCATAAACAATAACCACACGAACAATTAGCTAAAATTTAATTTAAATAAAAAAAAACGTTTAAATTGACAGTTTTAGACAAAAAAATTGTCATTTTTTATCAATTACTATAGGTAAGGTATATTATTAATTGAATATTCCTATTGCGGCTTGTCCTCGCCACACGCGAACCAAAACCTGTATTTTAGGTACTAAAGTATTATAGGTACTGAGAGAACGTAACGCAATTCATTATGATAGGAACGAAGCAAATCTAAGCTTAACTAAGGTATTAGTTTTAGTAATTACTAAAAGATTTGAATTTTAGTTTTTAGGAATATCTGTGGTTTTTTTAAATATTATTTTGGACGATTGAAATTTTAGAATAGTAAATTTCAGGTTCGATTAAGAAAATTTGTTATATTTTGCCAATTTATATGAAATTTATTGATTCTAAGCGACGTACTACACTATGTTGGACTTTTAATATTTGTTTTAAGTTAACCAAAAATTATTATTTGTTTTTTTTTATTTAAGCTAACATCAAATTGGGCTATTTTCCAAAAAGCATAGTAAAAATTTCAAGGTCAATATTCAAATTATAATTTAATATTAAAAAAGACGCTACTTCTATATGTCGTCCGTTCTGCCATTCGTGTGTAAAAATATGTTTTTCTAACTTCACGTTGTATCCCATATGGATCAGAGTAGATTGAGAGTAAATAGTGTTAAGACACTCCGTTTCCCACTCACCCAACCCAATTTTCAAGACATTTGCGGATACAGTGGCGGAACTCAACGCTGGGCTTTGTCTACCAAAGCGGAGGCATCATAATAATTAACGAATTTACATTCTAAAATATTATTATGTAAAATATTACCCACAAATCAAAATATATTTAGTTACACTCACATGAAAGGTCACTTAATTGGTTTCTCTTTGCGATCGTTTTTATCGTGAGGATATCTCACTTTCACATCTGAATTTCTTTTTTTATTATGAACTTTTTTTTAACTTAAGGACGTATGAATGTGAAAGTTCTTTTCTGTACAGACAACTGAACTTTTACCCTTTATCCATATAGAGTGTAAGTTAGAGGCATTTCGGAAGGAATTGCGGAGGAATTTCACCACTTAGGAGATAATACCTCCAGAAAGTGACAGTGGGAGTGACTTAACATTAGGTTCCCAGGTTCCCTCTGCCTAACCTGAACCTGAAAAAATATAAAGATAAAGAAAAAGTAGGTATAAGCTACAAGTCTCGCATTAACTGAAATATTTGTCTTCAAACTGAAATTCAATCAATTTTCTGAAAAGCTTTCTAAAGCTTCTTTTTGCATGCAGCTTTTTTCCATGCTTACAGTAATTATATACTAATAATTGTCATTTTGCCCATACAGCTATAATCTTTTTAAAGGAAAACATCAAAAATTAATCAATAATAAATACTGTAATGTAAATATAATTAATTATTACGACAAATTCATATTGAAAATCCCAACTTACCTGTATCCGGCTTTTGCTTTTAGCGTATCTCTTATAATGTGTAATAATAATTATGGCATCGATCTCACTTGCCCACTTTCACTAAAAGATTTTGGCAGTTGCAACTTTCACTCGAAATTTCGTGGTACAAGTCATGAGAGGATGATGAATGTACTGTATAGAGTGACGTATCGGCGTTTCATTTATTATCTGTATTCATTCATTTGTTGTTTTTGTTATCTATATTTATTAGTCTATAGTTCGTTTTTTTAGTTCTTATAATATATGCAAGAATATAAATAAAGTGATTTGTAAAATACTGTCGTCTGTACGGTTGAATGTTTTTGTGAATTTTAAAAGTTTATTTTTTTACTCTGTATATAAATACTTTCATTTTAACGCTAATTCAATTAGTGTGTTATTATTATTTATATATAAAAATATTTTATTACAGTGTTATAACGCCAAAAAAACTAAGTTATGAAAAATTCTCATTAAAATTATATTTCTAAGCAAAATTCCGCTGTTTCGAAACCGATAGATGTAATTAATATATTTTAATTACAAAGTACTTATAATCTTAAATTGGAAACTTCGTAATTTACTGAATAGCATCTTCTCATGCTATTTATTTTTACAAGTGAACATGTTACAGTAGTTCGAAACAAAGGAAGTGAATTCGATTCGATTTGTGGCTCTCTATAGTCACATTAGTTGCTAGAGTGAAAGTAATTCATATAATGAGTATTATTTTTAAAGACATACATATTTAAATACCACTATCATAAATTACAAAATATATAAAGTTTTGAAAATGATTATATATGCCTTATTTATTTTGACCTTGAACTTGGAAAGCATTAAAAGTTATTTGTTTTACAATTCAAACATAATTAATATATAATTAATGAAAAACTAAGAAATGACAGATTTATCACTAACTCCTCGTGTACGACAACATAACAGATTTTAGGTGGCAGGTAATGACAGTACCTATAGTGGGTTATATCACTATATAAAATATTTTTTCAATTTCAACCAGTATACTACAACTCAACTAAACAAACTCTACAACTTAATGATAATACTATATGAAAGTAGTAAAAGAAATAAATCTAAGAGACAAAAAAAGCCTCCTTTTTTGGCGTACGCCTATAACTTGAACCAAATCAAAATCGCTCCATCGCACCGTCAACTCACAACGTTATCGTGTGTTGTAACTCATTGCGTAATGTCGCTACTCGTATACTCGCTCGTACACATTGAATACTGATATCTTTTGAACACATCTTGGACTATTAATTTGATTGTAAAAATATATTTATTTTCTATACAAAATTATAAGCTATTCATATATATAAAAATGGTGGAAATTTACACTTGTTTGTTGTATGGAAAGTGAAAACTAACAAATAAACGCATTACAACTTTTGCATAGAACGTAGTGATTTACTTATCTGTCTCTATTTTTTTAAATCTTTAAATGACTGAGAGTAAAGTCTAAAGGAATTCTTTTATTTAAGTTATAGAGTGTAAATTAAAGAAATACATACTTTCTTATAATTTTACAGATACAAGAATTAATCCAAGTAAGATTTAACACCCAACCATCACCTTCAGCCTCATAAATACTTGATACTTGAATTGCCTCACAGCCTAGAAGTCAAAAATACTAACATTTCATTTAAGTTTACTATTTCAATATTTTTAGGTACTTTATGTATAATATTTAAATGTCAAAGGTTGACTACTTCACTATGTTTGGATCGATAACCATCATTTGATGGGAAATTTTAATCTATGGTTCAGAGATTAGACTGCTGATAAACAGACATACATATATATTAAAAAAAGTTTACAATTCTATTTAAAACTAAAAACAATAATATTGAAATTTTACTTATATTATATTCTTTTTTAACTCTAATAAATAACTAAGTTGTGATGGTAGTTCAAATTTCAGTGTAGATTATCTTTAAACTATAGAAAAATCCAATTTTTCTAAACTTCACGCTGCATCTCTCACATAGCAGTGTAGGCAGAGTGAATCTGGGAACCTAATGTTAAGGTACTAGTTTCCATTATGATTTGCTCACTTTACGCCAAATTCTGGAGACTTTGCGTGTTAAATGGCGAAACATTTATTTACTGTGTTTCTATTTAGCTTATTGAATCTATCTATATAATACACAAAACTCTTCCGTTTCTGAGTGACTGGTACTAAGACGAAGCTACTAGATAACAAAGGAAACTATTTTGACTTTAAAGTTGAAATTTCACATGCACGTAGGCTAGGGAGTATAGGGGAGCATTAAGGGAGGACTTTAAAATTTTTTTCGGGATCGGGAACGAATTTAATTGTCTAGTTTATATCTAGAAATCCATGTAAAGAAAGACGTCGAGCATATAACTATGCTCGATTTTCGTTCACAACTTTTATCACAACAATTAAGAAACACGATTTAAAACATACAAAAATTAATTACAATTAAATCTCAATAAAAGCATTCAATAATGAACAAAAGATAATACAAAAAAAAACTACAGTTACAACCGACAAGTACGGTGGAACATCAAAGTGAATGACATAATAGAGGGCTGGCTATATACTACCTATGTAGACTAGACTGGGGCATAGAGTAGGAGAGGTAACAGATACGGCAGAAATTACATTTATTTTTATATATTTTTATATGAATTATTGAAAATGGATATTTGATTTTGTTATATAATGATGGATCTTTTAAAGAACTCTTTGTTTTAATCGATTATAGTATTATAATCTTGTATATTATGGTGAAACGTTTCAGTTATTTATGTTTTAATAATTGCTAAATTAATAAGTTAATTTCTGTTTATACCATTATATTATATACAAAAGACATTCAAATTGAAAAAAATCGCATCAAAACTCTTTGCTTTCATAATTTTATTCCACCTATACATAATTAATTAAAAAAAAACCGTAGAGTCGCCTCATAGTTAACACGTTCGCTCCTATACATACATACATACATACATTTAGCATGCTCTATTCTGAGGAGCGTACACATAGCGATGCAAGTAGTGTTTTAGTTCCAACACCTCAGTCGCCACGAGATCGATGGCAGGCATGCGCAGTGGGCAGCAACGCTTCCTACCCCCCGCCGGCTGGAGACCCCTGCGAATGCACTTCAGTGCATCCGAGGACGCGGCTAAAAAACAACATACAAAAAATAAAAAAATTAAGTTCGCAGAACAAAAAAAATATACCGCGCCGATAACACTAAATACCATGTGCCTACTAAAATAAAAAAAGGGAGAAACTGGGAAATAAAAGAAACACAATCAATGTTCAAATAAACTATGAAGAGAAAAAAGCGAAACATCAATAAAAAGGGAGCCAGTATCAAACATTTTTACAAACCGATCGACAATATTTGAAAATTAATATATATAAAATAAAATAAAATAACATAAAAATAAAATAAATAATCACAAAATTTGTACACGTTTAAATAATCACATATAGTCAATATCACGTATAGCGACCCGCTCTTAACTTCCCGTAACCAAAACCTTAAAAACGAAAATTTTAGACTGATATTTAAAAAAATCCGAATGAAAGTAGTTGTTTAAAGAAGAATATTATAGCGTATTTACATTAGTTGAGCATTTGAGATGTTTATATATAGAAAGTATTTATAAAATAGTTATTAGTTAATTAATGATATATATATATATATATATATATATATATAATGATATAATGATACAAAGTTAATCCGGGGATCAGAGATAGCCTTAAGTTTTATACGACGGACGAACAATAAGATTGGTGTTTTCCAGAATGAATGAGAAATATAGTGTGTTTTTCTAAGTGTGATGTCAATATCTCCTGTGATCTGACCTCTGACCTGTGGCCTGACGGGCCAATGATGTTGAACATGTTCGACATGTGGAACTCTGTGACTACCAAGCTGGAGGCTCAGAGCAACGCACAGCAAACCCAGCAGCCACACACCTCAGGTGGGAGCATTAAAGGTAATTCCTCTTATATACGGGTTCGTCACTCCCTGCCCCAGTAGACCCCAGTAGACTAGTGAATGTGACCGACCCAGTAGGATTCTGTGATGGACCAGAATGTCCATGTAGTAAAAGACCTAGCGTTAGTTGGCTTGGTAACTAGTAGATATGAGAATCGGTGAAATTAAGAGCTTTCGTCCGCCAAGCCTATAGTTGCGTGAGCGATCTCACATAAAAATATCGTTTCTAGAAAGTCAAAAAACTTCCTTTCCGGTATATTAATACATACATAATTGTTTCTTTCGCAGTTGCGCAACAGAAAGCTGCCTAAGAAAGTAGCCAATTAAAATTCGGTAACATTTATAACCGACATTTCTCATTATGTAACGTTCAAACACTGTCTTATTAGATTTTATTACTTTTTAACAAATATTAAATGTTGCTGGTTGTTTTTTTTTATTAATTAATTTTGGTTGTTTTAATTAATTTTAAACATATGTTTTTATCTGATTAAACCTCGTGGTTTGGAGACACGTGACTTAGCCCAAACGTAGAAACGAGATCTATAACGTCAATGCCGATTTTGACAGTAAACTGTAGACTGGTGTGATACGAGTATATTTAAATTTCCTAGATTTTTTTCAAAATGAATGCTTAAAATTATTCACGAAATTTGTATTCTCTAATTTTAAGGTTAGGCCACTATTATTTTGAGGGTGGTATTCTTATATTAATATTATTACTTATAAAATTTACGATACAATCGTTTCGCAAGGCCCCAGTGTGTAACTGTTAACGTGACAGTTTTAAGTTCGATTCTCTCTCAGAGGAATGAATTATGTCGAAATCCTGGTTGCGGTAACTAGTCAAAACGCGTTGATGAGTTCCACCATTTTATTCGCAATAGTCTGAAAATTGTACGGAAACTAAGGATCAGAGTGACCTAACACTAGGTTCCTTCTGCCTACCCTGCTATGCCGGATAAACCGTGTAGCTTATAAAATACAAAACTTAATTTCTTGTAAAATCATTGCCAAATAAAAAAACCAAAACCAAATTAAAATGTCACTAAACAGAGCCAACTGAACTACTACTTCATTGACATTTTAAGTACGTACTCTTTATTTCGAAAGTTTTGTTCCAAAAGTTTTGGACATTTTGTTTTAAAAATGTTTTTTTTTTTGGTTTTTTTTAGAGTCGCTCCTATTTTTTATCTTTGTTCCACCTTCCATTTCCACTTTTTAAGTATCTAGAGACTTCGCATGCTGGTAGAGGTTGAGCCTAAAGTACTATATTTAGTAAAAATACCTTAGGAATGTATCTATTATTTTTTTAATTGAGATCCTCAAAAAATTAATTGAATATATTTAATTCATCCTATATAATTGTAATTGTGTAATTTCACCAGTTTACATGATGCAAATGGATTAAAAAGTTAAAAAAATGATTTCTTTCAAAACTTCAGCTTCAGCCGTTCAGTTATTTAAAAAAAAAAACTCGAATTGACATTTAAATACCACACAATTAAAATATGTGGTAGCTATTCAGCATGAAAGCTGTACGGTTTCTTTTTTAAAAAACATGTTCCGTTGCGTAACGTAAGGTGTAGGTACAACCAGTTTATTATTAAGTATTTTGTTGTGCCAACTCTATTGTAGCTCAGTGGGCAGTGACTGATTGTATACGCGGTGGTTGCGGGTTCATCGAATAGAGAAATAAGTCTTTATCCTGTACTAGCTATGATACATCATAACTGACCTATACAACCCTAACTTCCTCGATTATTAAACAAAAAAATCTATTAGAACCAGTAAATCCTGAGATTGATATAATATTTGTATAGATTCTCTTTATTTACACAGCTATATTCGAGATATAAGAATACCAAAAAGACTTGCAATTTGTTCCCATGGAATTAAAAAATTGAGTAATCTTTTACTAATCCCTGAATCTTGGTAAATTTTTTTCACGCTTCACACGCTGTATCTCGCAAGCAGTAGGGTAGGCATGTTGGTTATTGATGAGAAATATTAAACTTAATTGTAATAAGTTGATTTAGTTTTTTTAATATCACATTGGAATATTAATCGTCAGCTTGGTAAATATAATTATTACTACTATAATTTTCGACATAGAGTGTTTTAACACTAAGTCATATTGCCTCTACTGCATCCGGGAGCTGCGTGAAGTAAAACTTTTTTTGCTGATTTACTATTATTGTGTTTATTAAATTAATTACTAATGACGTTCGATTGTAATATAACACTCTGCTTACTCGACGAAATGACAAATTTCGTTTTTAATCACTATTTGCTGATGTTATAAATGTGATATATTCGCATAATATTAATTTTATGTACCTATGTGATTTTTGAGTGTTTTATTGAAAATTTAGGTAAATTGCCATTTAATATATGAAATTTTGATCAGAATGACAACGAGATTCCGTTTTTATCACAAAAGGCGCATCCCTAAGTAAACTTAGTGGTAAATCACTATTTCTTTTCTTATATTACTTAATATAAAAACTTACAAAACACTTACAATCTTCTGTAAGAGATACGAATTTTCGCATTGCGTCAAACTTTCATCTCAATCAATACATTTCAACTACATCAATAAAAAACAAGTTTGTTCACAAAACAAGGAAAATTCTATTGAAATTCTAAAACTTGCTTAAATTATACATTTATTATGACTACCATTTTACCTGTTACTTGCCGCTGTAACGTTGATGTTACAACATAACAGTAAATATGACGCATATTTGTTTTTAAATAAAAATATAAAGTAACATTATTTCTTTGAAAAGAAAAGTGTTCATAAAAAGAAATACTTGTATGGAATATTTATTTAATATTTTAAATATATTTTTAAGCACGCTGTATCCCGCACGTAGCAAGGTAGGCAGAGGGAACCCGGGAAACTAGTGTTAAGACAATATATTTTAATATCTAGATATATAATATATAGATTCAAAATCACAAAGCCAAGTGTCTAATCTTTAGCATTGTGATATTAAAAAAAGTAAATCCAGATGAAGTATAATATTTCTCATCAATAGCCAACATTCAGGGATTAATGAAAGATGACGTTTCCATTTTTTAATTCCATGGGCATAAATTGCAATTATACTGATTTATGGCAAGCCTTTTTTTTGTCTCATCAGGGTGGGTAAAGAGAATCTAATAATAAAAAAAAATTAAATATATATGTCTTTTTATTTTTTTAGCTTCGTATCTCGTACATGCCAGGGTAGACAGAGGGAACCCGAGGACCTTATGTCAAGACACTTCGGTCCCCACTTCCCTCTGAATTCTCGGGGCACTATTATTTTAATATAGGAGGATAATATTTTTGTGCCAATTAGGAATATTATTTACGCTTTATGCCGCTTAGGTGGGTAGCGTGAGAAACTAGTGTTCACTGCGTTCTACGCTTTCCACCCAAATTACCGACATTTCGTGTTGACTAGCGAAACTCAACGCTGTACTTTGTCTTAATAGACAGAAATAATTCACAATGAGATTTAGCGTAGACTTTTTCTTGTTATTAAAAACAACAAAGGCTGGTAAGCTAAGGTAAACTGTTAGTATGCATATTATTATGTATGTAGGTTAAAGGAAATTTCAAATATCAAACAAAAATATATTTAATTTTTAAAGAAAAAAAGAAATAAATAATTATATAAATCATTCAACGAGACATTGGTATTGACATACGTAATTATTTACAATTAGTTTTTCCTTTTATTTTCCTTTGTTCTTTCTTTTCGTGAAATATTTTTTTTGATACAATCCTGATCAAAATAATTTAATTTATATAAATCTTATTTTAACTTTCGCATAAATATAACTTTACACAAAAAATCTAGTGTTAAAACACTCAAAACAAACACTTTTCTAGAAAAAAATCTGTATCTGTGTTTCGAAATAGAACTCTACCGTGCATATATGTTAAATGAATCATTAATTAATAATTTCCTAAATAACGAAATGAAATAAAGAAAATCTAGACACTAAATCTAGCCTAGCTCAATTCGTAGGTCTAAAATCAAAACCTAGTTATACACATGCACTAAAAGTGGCAGGATCGTTTAAACATGTGACAGGCAAACGTTAGTTTAGTACTAGCGAGAAAAAGTTGCCTGGCCAAGACCCATATAGCTGGCGTATGCGTGCGGCCCGTCTTGATACTTGCTTGTGTGATTGCTTCATTTGATAGATAAATATCTGATTTTTTTTTGGTATTTTATTAATTGTGAGATATTATGAAAATTGTATTTAAATAACGATAACATATTGTGTTGTTTTGTTCGTGTTATAACTATTTGTGAAATGAACGACGATATAATTTTGTGGTTATTAAATTACTATTGTTATCATCAATAGAAATAGGCTCCACCAAAAACACGCCATTTAGCTCGAACTTTATTTTATTAATATATGATATTAATTTTAAAGTCCTACTGGTGATACATATTTCAAATATAATAGCTGTTTATCGTTAATGTCAACTACTTAATAATTCTCATTTCTTCTACAAAATCGTTATAGTTATAAAAAAATAATAATTTTCGTACATCCAAGTATCTTTTAACCGCATCCCACTACACATAGTTACGTATGCGCATGCGTGTAACATGCGCTCAGGTATACTGATATGATAATACTTTGTACTGTGTACAGTATATAGTAGCTTGTGTACGCATTTGTCATTATTTAGGTTACAATCTAATGATTTACTTAGTTTATTTTGATCAATAATATAATATATTTAAGTTTATATAAAAATTGATAAAAGCCTTAAAATATTTTTAATAGAAAGGACTACAGAGAGATTTTAGGGTCGAATAGTTATAACTAACTAATTTTTGAAACAAAAAAGAAAAACCACTAAGTGAGCAACTATATCTAAAAAAGGGTTTTAGTTAAAGTATAGAAACTATACTGGCGTTGTGATTAAAGACACTGTAAATTTATTAATTAATTTTAAATTTCCAAAAATAATAATTGTCCTCAAATGCCTCAATCAATAAAGTAGCATCTGTTTGCCAAATTAAAAAGCATCGAAATCATTTCATATTAGACAGTTCACTACAAATATATAAAATTCAAGGTTATACATACTTGGTTTAAGGGGTCACATGGACCAAATATAGTTGGGGCAAGTGAATAGGTTCAATCAGAAATACACAATATTTCAACAGGCGTGACTATGAATGGATGTATAACATATATGTATGTATAAAGAGAATTTGAAAAAACTATTTTGGAACCATAATATATAATACTCGATTAAAATCGATTTTTTATCATTTACACTATTAGTTTTTAAAATTCTAATGCAACTTTTTCCTTGTAAGTATTTGCTAAAGTATTGGCCTGTGTTAATGAAACTATTTTTTCTTTGAAATACCCACCTATGTGGGGTGAATGACTAATCTAATAACTTGCAAATGGTAATAGTCATGTTTTTTTTGATGTGCTTTATAAATAAAGTATCAAATCGTGTAGGTTTTGCAACAAAATTTTACCAATAAAATTCTATAGCATCTAAAAAAAATTCTATAGCATCTAAATTAGTAAAAAAACAAATTGCGGCGTTGAATCTCGCCACTTAACACGCTATATGTCAAAAATCACCATCTTACGGGAAAGGGAATATCTTAAGACTAGCTTCCCTCAGCACACGTAGGCTAAAAATACGGGAAAGAGCGTGAAGCTCTTTCCAAATTAGTACTTTCAAACATTAAACAAAATTAATCTAGTTCACTCACAAATATAATTAACATCACAATAACGTAACAGTAACTCGTACGAGTACTAATTGTAATAGTAAGCGCAGCACTTACACATACGAACAGGGCTGCCATCATTTGAAATACTCAAATCGGGACAACGGAAAAAAATGTTTTAATTAATTTTACTGAACAAAAAAATAATTATGTACCTACAATCTACATATTATATTAAAGTAAATAAGGCTGTTATGGCACAGTGATACAAGCGAATGACTGTATACGTGGTAGTTGTGGGTTCTGTTCCCAATCTTAATGTTTGCATTTCCTCGATCTGATAACAAAGCAAGGCGTGGCGTACCGTAGGCAGGATCGATAGGATTCGGCGGAAAATAGAAGCCAATGTCACGCTTTTTCTCATCAGAGCTGAAAAAAAAATTAAATAGAATCATCCCCTCAAATAGAAACCAAAATCGCACTTTTAGTCATTTGTTTTAAATCAATCAATTAAAAATCAGTACAAAATCATTAAATTTGGGACTGTCCCAGCAAAATCGTAGAAGTTGGTAGCACTGTGTACAAGTATCTAATACTTGTATGTATGCTCACGCGCATTCGCATGCGTGGTGGTGACGTCACGCCTCATTTTATAGTCAAATGCATTGGGACAGGCCTCAAAACGTATTGAAATGTTCTAGAAGCTATATTAGACATAGATTTCTTAATAATATTATATATTAGATGGTTCGTAAGGGGTTTTGGATTCAAATTTCATTTGGGGATGTAAAAGAAATTAGTGAATTAGTAAGTTTTACGTTTATTCCAGGTTACGTAAATGGAATCTAGTGTCAAAACTTCTTATGAGGAGGAAATGAAAAAAAGCTGGGAAAATAAGAAATACGATTTAGTTATTTATTTTCAAATAATTTATTTAGGGAATAAAAGTAATATTAATTTAAAGGTCATGAAATCGAGAAGATAATTTTTTAAATTTATATTTGATCGAGCTTTTAACAAAAAAAATGTTATTCTAAAGATAAAATACTTTTTGCCCATATTTGAAATATTCTTCTTATGGGCACGGGTGTTGAGAAAGACTGCGTTTTGTGACTTTGTGTAATGCCCATGATTCATATAATTGTAACTTGACAATATAACATACAGTGCGTCCTTAAAAAAACAAAAACATTTTTTTTCATTAAATACAAGCACGTGGGTGTGGGTTCGATTGTGGGAATTAATTATCTTCGTATTCTCGCTCTGGTAAAAAGATAGCGCGAGGTTGTGTTCCGCCTATACCTCGAAAATTTTCCCAATTTTCAACGGAATATTTTAACCTTAAGGTTCCCTCTGCCTACTTTGCTATATTTGGGTTATAGCGTGTAGTTAGAAAAAGAAACATATTACAAGCTCTAAAGCATTACTCCCAAACATTTCAAGGCTAATAAAAAAAAGGAAAAGCACATAAAAAAACATCTTTTATAAAAGGAAAATCCTCTAATAATAATCAATAGACAACTTTATAATATAGACTTTCGCATTTCAATCTATGATCGCCAAGGACAAGCCTATTGACCCCGATTCGGTTATCACTGTGTTTATATAAAAAAAACTAAATAAAAAAAAAACAATCACCTTGTAGGGTCGTTGCAAAATTACCTGAAACTGTCGTAACAATTCGTTGTAGAGGCCGAATTTCACTTTTGTCAACTAATTGTGGGCTGTAGGGAAGTGTTTTCTACGTGATACAAGGCTTTATTTGATTTTTTAAGAGTTTTCTTTACTATGACCAAATTTGTGTTTTTTTGCTTATTGACTTCATGCTTTACTTAGCAATGTAGAGAAAGAGTGTCGAATTACTCCGACAGAATAAAGTTTTTTAATTTTAAATAGTATGTTTTTTTTGAGGCCGTCGTAGTGCAGGGGCATATGGATGTGAGTGGAACGCGGGGGTTGTGAATTCGATCTCTCTCGGGGAAATGAATTAGTATTTATTAATAAAACCCGGGGTTGAGTTCCAACTACTAGGTTCCTTAGAGTACTAAGGACCTACCTTGCTAAGGAGCTACCTTGCTATATACGGGATACAGAAGCGGATTTAATTAATTTTTTTAAAGTAAAATACTTTATTCAAAATAAGTTAGTCTAGTCTACTCTATTTTAGTGTCCAACTCCAGTTCAGTTCAGATCAATAGAGAAAATAGTAACGCCCTATTTCAAGGTCACTATCGATTTTCCTTCTATCCTTAGACGCGGGTGCCTTTTAAATGCAGTTTATGTTTTATATGCTTATATTTTTTAAAAGAATACTGATTTTTAATAAAAAAATATTTCTTTGTAGCTTTTTCCACATACATATATATAAATGGTATATTTAAGAACCGAGGAAGGGTTTTCGTAAGTTTAATAATCGTATACTATAAAATAAAACCAGTTGAAATAAAAATAAAAACAACATAGAATGTGTAGAGTTCGGAAAAAGAACAGAGAGTCTCAAATAAAACGTGACGCTAAAAAAACAGCATATATAATGAGAGTAATAATAATTAACGAAACATTTGACTAAACATATACAACTCGAAAAGCTGTAGAATAATAGGACTTTGCTTAATATACCGTACCGAGTACTAGCTTTTACCTGCAGCTTCGCCTGCGTTCCCTTATGAATATAATTAAAAGTTGTGTATGACACTATCCCAAACAAAAATAGCAGTTCAATTCGAACCAGTAATTCCTGAGATTAGCACGCTCAACCAAACATACAAACATAAGTAAGTATAAATAGTACGGGTTTATCACAAGAATAACACTTAACGAGTTAACACGTAATCGAGTGCGTAATGCAATCGTATCAGCGTGGCTGTCATATCTCCATGTGCACTGAGCAGATGGTGTTATGTCATCATATTATATGCACTTTAATATAGAAAATTGCTATAGAATAACTATTTTCTTCTTCTTTTTGTTTCTTTTTTTGTTTATTTCTAGTTATTAAAAATCGGTCAAGTGCGAATCGGAATCGCGCACGAATGTTTCCTTATTGTTATCTTTGAAAACCAGCAAAAAAATTACGTTTGTTGTATCGGAGCCCCTTTAAATAATTGACAGTAGTTTTAATTTTAAAAAAAGAATGATAAGACACTCCGTTTTCAACTCTTCACTATTAAATTATGCCTTTAATGATAGGAAAATAAGTATTTTGTAGTGTACCAGTAGATGCAGTGCTATCAGAAAATAGCTATAAATAAAATATGCTCGGCTATAAGCCATAGAGTTTACTTGTAACCTCCTGTATACCATATTTTTGTACTAATGTACATACGTAGAGTCAATACAACTTGAATACTTATATACATTAAGAAATCAAATTATTAAATATTTTTTGCAATTATTAACAGAATTTTTTAGTAAAATTTCTTCATTTTATTATGAAATAAGTTTAAATCTTATTAGTATATGCAAATAATTTATATCAATTGGTAATAGGTTCAATTGCCGTTTAGAACATTTATATTTCTTTAGTAGAGTGGCTATGACTGAGTTTTGATAAGGCGTAACGAAAACAGATTGAGCTAACAGATAATATTTATTAATGTATAGATATTATTTATCTACAATATGAGAATTGTTGTACAAAACAAGTTTATGCTTATTTATTTTCATTAAAAAGAATATACAAATTTATTACTTCTTAATTAGGATTACATAACACTACTATAAAACACAGATATAATATCGATAAATAATAAAACAGTAGCTAATACATAAACATATAAGTCCACATTCGTATATATATAATACAATATATAATCTGTTAAACCAAATAAAACCGCGAAAATTTCGAAATTCGCGACAGGATCGCCGTCTCAATTAACACGAGCGCAAGCTAAAAATAACTCTAAGTAAAAGTGTTTAGAGTTGTTTTTAAATTGCACAGCAACACGGCGGCGAGCCAACTCAAAAGTGTGTCACAAGTTGAACAGCACCGCAAGGCCGATCTATCTACGAAGTACGGATGTGCGACCCTTGCTTTATTTAAATAGTTTGAATTGACACACCATGCCACGGGGGCTACACTGTTTGACAGTTGCTTTTTGACAGTTCTAGTGTCATAGTGACTCCTGTCAAATTTGAGCGGTAAAATGTGTGAGTAAATTATATTTTAATACGTTTTTTAATTGAAATATAAATGTAATATTAGTCATATTCTTATTCTTATGCATAAAATAATATTATGGACTTAATTTTTTGTTATTCTTCATTTAATTTAGAAACAGTTATGTCACCTAATACAAAAATTAACGAGCGAGACGGTGATCATTTTTGTTTTTACATTTCTATCTCTGTATACAAACATGCAATCATTAAATATTTAATATTTCAAATTAAAATTTGTTTTGTTATCTGTGACATTTTTTCGCAAAATTTAAATAAAATACAAGCTAAAATTTACGTAATTCCAAAATTTGTATAAATAAATGTCATTCGCGTATTAATTTTTCGACTTCGTTTTTCAATTAAATATTACATAAATTTGCAAATCGAGTTATTTATGTATATATTATGTATAAAATTGTCATAATCGAATTGGAAAGTCGATATCGTAATATAAGTGAAACTGATCTAGTGCAAAACCTTTGTAATGTACGTGACTGCATTTTTATGATTGGTCTGTGGTTGTACTAACTTGTTATGTAGAAATTAAAAAAATATATAATTAATTAAAAAAAGTATACTTATCACATAGTTTTTAATATTTTGAATGAGAATGCTAAACTATTTTTTAATTTCTAATATCACGCATAAAATCTAGTGTTAAGGGAACCTAGAGTTCAGAATCATCGTCCAATTTTCTGGATTTGGACGGTCTTTTAGTACTAATACTGAACTTTATTAATCAAAACAGGTATAGCAGCGTCCTTTACCGGAGCAAAGTTTATATCCACGAATCTTCCTTTTTCGCAATCGTTCATTATGACAACATCCAAGTGTTAATGTATTTGCTCGATTTAGAATTATTACAAAACAAAGATAAACAAATGCACAGATTTAAAAAATATTATTAATAATTTAATCTGCACATTAATTCTAATTCAAATTTAAAATTTGCTTTATTAGAAGTACAAAAAAGTACATATTGTATGTCTAAATGTTGTTACAAATAACTCTACAACCTTAAAATCTTATTTAAAAATAAAACTACAAATAAAAAATAGATTTTTAAATCAATTTACAGTATAAATATTGACTTTAACAATAACCATCTTCCAAAGTTCCTTCGAATGGGTGGATCGTAGCGAGTCATCGGATCGCGTGCACCGTCGACCTTCGGTAACGGCCTATGCTAGAAGGTTAGCTATTACTTGGGCTTAGCCCTAAACGGACTGTGAGAAAAATGGATAAACAAACACTTATATTTAAAAGCTTATATAGGAAAATTAAGAAAATATTTTTTTCCTAAGTGTATAGTATAGTGTAAAAAATTAAAAATTAAATTAAAAATTTAAATTCTTTACGGGGTAATGAACATATGTAAGTTATTTTCATTTCCTTGCTCTGGTAAGTACAGCGCGGCGTTAAGTACCGCCATTTATGTATGTTTTGAAATATTTAATTTTTTATTTTTTCGACACATTAAATTTATTTTAGGACATCCTGACTCACTTAGCCGTAGCACTCCTTAAGTTTTGTGTAATGTATGACGGTTTTCATTTGTAGGGTAATAAATGTATACTTACGTATTATTTTTTATAAAGGCGCAGCAAGGCGAAATTAAAAATAAATTAAAGTTATACCACTTCTGTTCTTTATATATAGAAATACTTATAATTATTGGAATTTCAGTATGCTTGAATGTCGGGTGAAAACCGTTATGAAATATTTTAAATTAATGAATCCTATCACAAAGCAGGCGACATCTGAGCAAAAAAAGAGTGACTGACTCTCCCGGCTCTCTACCTGCCAATAAAAACGATGACAAATAAACAATCAAAAGAAGACATGAAGGGAAAAAAAATGTTTACTATTCATATATTTTAAATTCGCGTGTAACAAAGGCCTTGACGAATACTTAATAAGTGATGGTTGGAGGGACGAATGACTGAATCTTTCAGCTTAAGATTTTAAACCTGACTTTGTTTTAATAATCTTAAACTATATTATGGAATAAACTAATTCATTATATGCATTCATCATGCGCGGTTTAGTTCCGCAATATAACGTGTTTGGGGTTGAGAACGAAGTGTATTGCCACTAGGTGTTTGCTAAGCGGGAAAAAGTGTGAAGCTGAAAAAAAATGTTTTTTCAAGAAATATTTTAAGTATTTTTACTAATTGCTGCAACATGATGAGCATACGCTGCGGCTCGGAAGAGTGCCTAGGACTTGTGACCAAAGTGTAGGTTTGATATCCCTTTGAGATATATATATTGAAACTAGAAATAAAATTAAAACCTTATTTGAAATCGTCTAAAAAAGATCTACCTTATTTAATTGTGTCTTAATACATGACATATTTTAAGCATTTTCATATATTATTAATACATTTATTAGAAGAAATAACTAAAGTTCTTACTATATGAATAATATTTTGTATTTATATACTAAAAATAGTCAGTTACTTGTCTAATTGCTGAGATACAGGTGATTCGCAATAGGTAGGCCTTCACCGTATTTCGGTGGAGTCACGCGAGGCAAATGAGCAGGATATATATGCAAGATGCTTATTCTCATCGTAATATAATGTTTGTATGAAAAAATCAAGATTTTTATATATTTTTTTAGATTTTCTATAGTATAGTAGAAAAGGTTTTTAAACATGAGTTAAGAAAGCTGTGTGGTTGTGTTTCCTTTAGGCATCACGCTGTTTCCCGCATATAGTAAGATAGGTAGTGTTAAGACACTCCGCTCCATACACAACGTCCAATTTTGAAAAATTGCGTATTGAATTCCATTTACCAGCTCCCTTTATCTTATTAGCTTCTTTACTAGGTAGAGTAAGAATCAAACTTGCAGCCGTCGTGGTTAGAGCCAGGTGCCGTGCACTGCGCCATGATGGCCTTAACATATAATTACAAATTATTTTTTATGATTGTTCTTGAAATTATGAGTGAATCATTACATTGTATTGTTTATTGTAGAGACTTTTGTATCTAAATACTTATTAAAGTATACAGTTAATAAGATCGTTATTATACATATACAAGTTTAAATTAATGTTTCTAAGTACGATTCTTACTCGAGGGAAAGATTATATTTTTTTTTACTTCGTTCTGGCAGACGGAACACGGCGTTGAATTCCGCCACTCAACAGATATTGTCTCTAACATTTGGTGCTGCGTGCGGAGTGCCTTAATAACAGTTTTCCTCTAGCTAGACTTGTTACAAATGGGAATCGAACCCACCCCTCGTTACAGTCAAAAGTTTAAAATTACATGAAAATTTTCAATTTTACTGCTAGAATACAAAGCCCGTTGGGTTTTTACACATCCGTAATTTCGTCATTGTAAGTATATTTTGTTTGGACTCGAAGCGAAGGTGATTCAAAACTTTCACTATTAGATAATGAACGGGTTGATAAGCGAGGGCGTTTCCTTTCGAGTTTATATTATCTCTAATATATGATATATTCAAAAGTATTAGATGAAAATGGGGAACGGAGTGTCTTAACACTAGGTTACTACTAGGTTACGGTTGCACTTGATACAGCGTGAAACTGAAAAATAAACTTTGATGTTTATATTCTTGTGCAAAACTGGAGTATAGAAATCAATACTAATTTTAGCTTAAATCCAGCAAATAAACGTAAAAAACACGATAACATTTAAAATTGTACATAAATACAGCGTTGAGTTACGCGAAAATGAAATGCCAATGTATGGGATCCAGGCGGGACTGTTAGTTCTCACTGCCTATCCTGCTATAAGCGGGATAAAACGTGAAAAAGTAGTGATGTTAACACTTGAAACAATAATATTTTTCATATACAAATTTTCCTTACAAAAAATAATACAATTAAAAATTAACACGCTCCTTACATAATTTACTGAAAAAGAAAGTTTTTAAAATTAATTACGTCGACTACGAATACAATAGTATTTTAAAAACGTAATAAAAAAACTGGTTTTAAAGGCACTCCTTAAGCAAACAAAATTAAGTATAATCTTGTTATAATATTTCATATTCCTTATCGGTATTAATATTAGTGTATCCGTGGTTGTAAATAGTCGTGGATTCGATTCCCACTTGAGGAAATGGTCATGGTCAAGGTAGGTACCTACAATTAGACAACATCAGAGGAAATCCCTAAAAATAATATTTTATAATATTTGGTAACTGAGTATCTCAATATTTTGGTTTATTAATTATTAACAGTAAATTTACTAATTAAACTAACTAACTGTGTATTTATAATTATGAGCTAACAGTAAGTCTATGTTTTTGTCAGTACCGGAAGTCAGCTACCTTGGCGAGGCAGGTGATGTTATACACATTACTATTTGTCAAATTAGACAGATTTACATAAAATGTCAGCTGTCTAAATTTTATATTGCATTTAGAACTATTTTCCTAGAGACTGACAAGAGATATATTAAATAAACTTCACGTTGAATACGCAAGGTAGGCTCTACTGTGTGTGGGAACCTAGAGTTAAGACATTCCGTTCCCCATTTTCCTACGATTTTTCGAAGCAGCGTGTTGAGTGGCGGAACTCAACACCGGGCCTTGATGTCTGCCTGCCGAAGAAATTTAAATAAATATTTAATTTCTTCGAGTGGGGGGAGTCACACACTAGCCTTAGGCCTCAGGACTAGGAGATATACATATTATATGTATATGTTAAGTATATAATTTACAAATGTTGCTAGAATTGATGACTATTAAAATGACTTAAAGGAGCCGCCTGCCAAATGACGATTTATATCAATATTAAACGTAATCATTTCGAATTTGATAACACCAATAGATATGGGTTCAAATCTTCCGTGGTATGTATTTTATTTGTAATATAATTTCGCCCCTTAAATTAGTGAAGGTACTACTTACCAATCATTTATTTTGTTGTAGATGGTTATTGAAAATAATAAATTTTCTTTTTCTCTCTCTAAACTAAGGTAAAAAGACAAAGCGCAATATTGAGTTCTGCTGCTCAGCACGTAATGCCTCGATAAGTGAAACTTATCTTGTCTTATCTATAACTTGTTGAATTCCAAACGGAGAGCCTGCACACTAGTTCCCTCTGCCTATTACTGTATGGGGGATACACCGTGTAATATATATTTTTTAATTCAACAACTATCCACCAGCACTCGTTCAGCCCGTTCGATAGATACTTCCGTATCCGTTGTCAAAATGTATTTTTTTTAAAACGCGCCACTTTCACTTGGAAAGTTGGCCGAGTGCGTTTATTTTTGGCCGCCCGTAATTTCTGTTGTTAGTTTACGTCTTCTATACATATACATACATACATACATAGATGCTTAAAATGTTGTAATCAGCTTTTTTATGTGTATGTGTAATATGGAGGACGTCACAGTGTGGAAATGTAGACACGGAGATTATGGGATCGATACCCACTCGGGTGATTGATACTTGTTCTGGTGACAAGATGAATCGCGGCGTTGAGTTCCGCTACTCAACACACAATGTCTCAAATTTTGGACGGAGCGTATAACGGAGTGTTTTAACACTAAGTACCCTCTGCTCATCCTATCCTACGCGAGACGCACTGACTATCCTGATATACGCGGGATGCTACCAATTTTATGTCAATTATAGCCAATTTTTGAGAAAGTGGCATTAATAATTATAATATAAAAAATACTTTTATATCAATAATTTTCAATTTATGGCTAAAATTCTTTATAAAATATTAATAATTTGCATTTATTGAAAATAGTACAAAATATTTCTATATATATAGGTATATATTTATTAGAATAGTTAACGTAAACAACTATTTTAATACAATTGTCTATTGCAATCTAAGTACTAAGTCCAATGCTTTCACAATAGCAATTTATGATTTCGATACAATTACATATTATGTTCGGATAGTTCTCTCGCTCTAATATTAAACGACACGAAAACTGAAGAGTATGTGTGGTTGAATGCAATAATCTCAGGAACTATTGTGTCGAAAAAAAAAATCTTTTTGTCTTAGGCAAAGAGCTCCATTAGACATTCTTTGAAATCAATGTACAAAATAATGCAGTTATATTCTTTAAAAAAAATCTTATATTCATATATTTTTTAAAATAAAATACTTATGTTTTTTTAAAGAAACAAATTAAAAAGAAAAGCTTTTTAAAAACTTTCTGAAACTAAATCCTATAAAAAAATAAACAATCAAATTAAATTAAATAATCCTTTAAAATGAACAAAATTCTCTTAAATGCCGTCTTTCAACAATCATAATGAGAAAAGTAAAAGTAATTTCGTCGCCAACACAGGATTCTTGGGAAACGAAAGTGTTATTGCGAAATAATTTTAAGTTTTGAAAGTAGCCATATTAACTGTGGTCTGTATGTCTGTGTGTACATATTATATATTCGGAAGTAAATCAAGATAAATTACAATTGACAAAATGATAAGTTTCAAAACAAGCTTTAACTACCGTTTTATTTAGAACTCTAGTTCTAACAATAACTTTACAACTTATAGTTCATTTTATATTAGCCACCTTCCAAGCGTATAAAACGACCAAATGATATAGGTCTGTTGTGCTTATGCTATGTAATAGATAAAGTATGTAACTAAAGTGTCTACGTAAATTGGTTGTATTGTCTAACACGGTGCGGGCATATGTTCGCGACGGAAACGGCCGAAGTCATCCGAGCGCATTCGTAAGTAGGTCACACGCACACCAATGCATAATGCCCTACGCACACAGGCGTAACGACGCATCATTGTAAAGAAAAAACTCATTGCTTTCACACGACGCGAATTTTCGCAGTAAATATTTTAAAAAAATATTTATTTAATTTGTTTGTTAACATGTGCTACTAATTATGAATGATATTCACTATTTAATAACACATGCTATTTTTATATAACAATCAATAAATACTGTAATTGATATAGTAGTTTTTTTATAAACAGATCAATTAAAGACCTGCCAGTATAATGCCACAATGATAGTTTAACGAGAAAAAAATAATCACTTATTGCATTGTACTCGATTTACTAATTAAAATACGACATTGACCAATTCTAGTAGCATTAGGCCTAAACGTAAACCCTAATTATGCAGATAGGTATCCAGCCTAGGTTCTAGGCGCGCTAAAAATTAACATTCTACACATATACCGCTTGTACCTGTAGAATGGCTAATTTTAAACTTGTTTTGGTCGTAACTGCTTGCGTGGACACCAGATTACATAAAACTAAACATATTACTGTTAAATAATTGATAATTTATTGTTTTTATTAACTGCATAATAATTATTGTGCAACACATTCTTTATTGGAAATTGAATTGAAGTCAAATATAGTGTGACCTTGAGAATAGTGACTATGTTCAAGGTCACGTCAAATTATTCGATATTATTAAATCGATTTTACACAAACTACATATTAATCATCTTCAATATATTGGGAATCGATTTTGAAATATTATTTAATAAAAATGTAAATCCATTCGCCATATTTTCCCTTTATTCGTTATTATTTTGTTATAATTGCAATATGGACTGTTGCATATAAATAAATCATTTGCATTAAGGATAGTTAAAACCGCATAACTCGCGACCTTCGCCACTTGTTTGCCGATATCTTCTCAATTTATGACGATTATAAAACTATTTATTTACGATACATACTTATAAGAAAATGTCAATAAAGTTCATATATATATAAACACGTAAAAGTTAAGTAATATCAGATTTACAAGGATAGTAGGTATTTATTTCGATCTCATATTGGTATATGCAATTGCTAAAGCACTATAATGTCACCGGTTGTCGTTCTATTACTGATTGAGTGGTCACAAACCGGTATTGTTATAATGTAAAGCCTCACTTAACCTAGTGTTAAGACACTCTGTTCTCCGAGCACCGTACAACTTTTCGAGTTATTGTATGTTGAGTGGCGAAACTTAACGCCGCGCTTTAAAGGCTTTATTGTTGATATTATATAAGTCTTTATAATGCAGTGAACATGTCAGGATATTATAAATTTTATAATTAATTTTATTTTTTTTAAAGTAATTTAATTTCGGTTTTAGGCTCATCAGTTTAATCTTAATTATACAAATAATATAATTATCGTATGCTCTTTAAACTGTTTCAGTATCCGTCAACTCGAGAACCAATTGATTTATTGACTTTCACTGATTGTTTAAAAAAACTTTCTAAAGGTTTTTTATTGAATACAATTTATAAATAAGTATGGCCAGATATCTGTTTTTAGCTTTACGCTGTTGTAGGCGGACAGAACTTAGTGTTAAGACACTCCGTTCCCCACACACCGTTCAATTATCGAGATGAATCCAATCCAATTTTCGAAATATAAGTTGTTCAATTAGATTCGTTTATCTAAGAAAATCAAAGTAAATCCACTAGTTTATAATATGATAAAGCTTATTATCTTTATAAACGCCTTATACCTGTAAGGGCGTATACAGTTAGTTGTTGAATCTCTGTTACTTTGTATAATATCTTCCTGTACACAAATGTACAAGGTACTTGTTTAAAGTAAAAGTAACTAATATTAATATTACAAAAGAAAATTTCTGCTTCCGCCACTTTCTACTCAAATCCAAAAGTGGCAGTCTCTTAATATTACTAAGAATATAATAAAAAAGGAATCAGTTGACGAGAAAAAAATGGAGAAAAGAACAACAAAGACATTTTTGTTCTACCTAAGAAAAAACAGATATCTGTCACTACAAATAATACTACTGACTTAATGTTATTTAAATACTAATTAGCATCTGTGAGTACATCTATAAATTAATATAAATACACTATTTAATAGAAAGTATGTATAGTATAAACAGTTGTTACGTATATATGAAACATATTGACACATTACACGTTGACCAATCGCCGAGATGCAATTTGGTCCAGATGGTGAATTGAACTAACTAAATTGCCACTTACGAATACCAGTTTAAATTTACTATAACCTAATTACAGAGTTACCCAGTGGGGAACGGGGTCTTAACACTAGGTTCCCTCTGTCTACCTCGATATATGCGAACAGAGTGAAGCTAATTACATAATTAAAAAAAACAAAAGACAATTTGGGAGTTGCGAAGAGAGTGGAGTGTTTTGACACTAGGTTTTCTCTGCTTGCCCTGTTGTACGCGGGATGCGTGAAGCGGGTCACGGGTCGCTTCGACTAAAGTAATATAAAATAAGTAATATGTATCAAGCAAATAAACTATAACTCGGTCTATTAGTAAAAACTGCATTAAAATACGTTGCTTACTTTGCGTACTTGTTTTGTACTATGTAATATAATATATAGGGATATATGTATAAACTGTAAATGTGGCAAAATTCAACATTGCATCTACTTAGTAAACGGAACCCGAACGAGAATCGAATCCACTACCACAGTTTATAATCAAATATTCATATTAATATCAATCTCATATATATTAAAGTCCATACAATCGTTTGTACATTACTCTTAATGCATTCACAAAAGCCCCGTTCATTATGTCATACAAATATTATTGTAGTATTTTTACATTTTATGTGTAACCCGAGATGTATTAATATTTTTTTAAATAATTACACAAACACATGCAAGTACTTTTTTATATAATAATTACACAAAATAATTGTGTATCCTGTTTAAAAATAGAAAAAGGAGAGACGAATAACCTATTTTTAGGTGACCTATATGCTATCTTCGTAACAGTACACTCGGCCACGCGATGCAATAAACATTTACAAAGGGAAATGCTAAATTATAAATTCGTACGCTTTAAGAAAAAACAGGGATTGTACAGGAATGTATATTTTTTTAAAGTTATTACACAATTTGTGTATTATTTTCCTTTAATGTTGGTTAAAATTTTAAATATAATTAAATACATGCAATTGCAATAGGCTAGATTGTTAATTCCAATCTTCTTTTATTTTTTCATGAAAAATCCTTTTTATTTTCAATTTTCAATTTTGGAACTCATGCCGCATTTTTCCTTATATTAGTAACAAATAAATATGAAATTAATTTAAATACTTCCATTTCCTTGAGCAGATATCGAATCCACGACCATTTAACAGGAAGTTACGAGTATAATAACAAAGTAAAACTAATTGAACAAAACCATAAATACATAAATCTGACTCATAGTCTCATACAACGATAGTACAACGTCACTTATATCAATACGTATTTATGTTGATATGTAGATATATTATATGTATATATGTTTATGTTTAACATATTTGCATTCATAAACGTGGCGTAGGTCAGTTTCTAGTATTACTATTATGTAAATGTTATTATAGTGTTTTTCTTATAATTATTTATATACGGGACGTGTAATTTATATATAGATAGATATACTTGATTCCATTGTGATATGAATGTGACGTTTCAATTACCTATGTACGTGAGTTCTATTCCCATTTGAGGTGGTGATTTCTTGTGAACGAGATGAGTAAATATGAAGAAAATTAACATTTCAGAAATATTTTTGTTCTTATAAATTTATATCAAATTTTACGATTCCGCTACAAAAAATGTTGTTTGAAACGGACAGATATATGAAATTTGACATTTTCATTTATTATTACACAAAAAATAAAAATGAAAATTTTACATCTAAACCAAGACGAACTTCAACCGAAACACACAAATGTTAAAACATTTTGTGTATAAGTATAACACAAATATAAATTGCAACAACGGCTACACAAAAATAGTGTAACAATGAAATATAAAAAAAAACCGTATATTTCAGTATACAATACTCGTATAATAATATTTCGCAGTGGCTCTGGCTCTCTCTGGCTGGTTGATCTTTAAGACCTCAGCAGATGATTATGTTTATGTAGAACCGCAATGCAGTATTTCGATTCAGAACTTTCAATGGTCGCGACAGTTTTTTGATGTATGAAAAATATATATATTTTTTTACTGTTTTTTTTTTAAATAGTGTCACTTTAGAAGATTGGTTGGAGTGGGTGGTTGTGGATTCGAATATTATGTTGGGTAATATTTTTATTTATTTGTTTGCAAATTATTTTATGTTGTTTGTAGAAAATGGAAATAGATTTTGTTCTGTTTATCAATATAAAAAATGTGGATAAATTTAGAAAAAATCTCTGTTTTTTAATTTAAAATTTAATTTGCATTTAGCAGAATAAGTAAAAACAACTCAGTGACAAGATTCTACTTAATTTTTTAAACATTACGTGTTGAGTGATGGAATTCAACGCCGCATTTTGTTTTACCAGAGCGAGGAAATGAAATAATTTATGAATTACCTCGATCGGGATTCGAACCCACAACCTTACATTTACTTATAAAGTTCCCTTTTACGAAAAGCCGTTGCTCGTTAAATATAATTTAAGTGCTAATTTAGGCGTAGAGTTCAAAGTACGCACAATTTTACGTTTTAAGTAAGCGTTCTATTACAGTCTAGTATTTTAATAAAGTGACATCTGAGTACTGAGTCATGGATGAGAAACAGAATATCTTATATGTAATTTTTTTTGGTATAAAAAAAAAAACATACATATATTATGCTTATTCAGTTTTATCAGATTATATATGTTAAATAAAATTTTAATAATTACTTTTATTTTATTTATATATAAACATGTCGATTTTTTTATTTTTTTAATACATAAATAAATTATAAACTGTTAAAAGGATAATTAAAGATATAGGTCATTGTATTTCTTTTAAAATAAGTTTTTTTTAGTAAATAACGTTACTCCTTTACATATAATTAAAATTTCATATAACCAGTCTGTATAACCTATATACGACTAATATACTGCTACTCTCCTCACATATAATTATAATTTGAGTTCAGGTCAACATTAATTCACCTTTCAAATCAAATCAACGACAAATTTAAATCAACATAAAAAAAGTCTTTTAAACGGTCGCAAGTAAAAGAGTTTCCCTTTTCAGGCTTTTAAAAGTACTCATTAAGGTATGAAACCCACATTCCACAAAAGATTAGGTGGTGCACGTGTGTGTGTGGCACGTGTGTTCATACTACATATATACACGTGCAGATAGACGTATCTATGTGTGTGTAAGAGAGCACACAAGTGTAACTAGTGATGTAATGCTCGTTGACGCCTAGCAGACATTTTTTATGGGTTCTGACGCAACTTTTTTATAACCGTAGCGTAAGGTTTTAGTTGCCCTTTCTTTTGTTTTTTTGCGTTTTTGTTTGTTTTTGGGTGGGATCTGTTTGGTGTAATTAGTTGTGAAACATGACATTAGGGTTTAAATATTAATTATATTATTTTTTTAATGTTTTGCAAAAAATTATAATATATAAGTATGTATATTTGACACTGGCACAAAGTAGGCGTATTGTTAAATTATGGGGTTGACTGTACAAAAGATATACTTCTTATATAGCATCTCTCTCTCCCTCTCTCTTAAACATTTTTTTTTTGCATATAATAAACCATATAGCTAACAAAAAACATTTTAATTACAGGTAAGATCCCAAACCAATGCAGCATCATGAAAAACATACACACATCAGGTTTGCTTACATTTTTTTCATATTAAATAACTCATTAAAAAATATGAACTATGCAATATAATGTAAAAAGTCGTCGCATAATTATGACGTAGTGTGAACAAGCCCTTACGATGCACATACACACATACAAACAACTGCGTATAACTGTAACGCAAGGCTGCACACAGATGCAACAAGGACAGGTCAACGCACTCTGTTGCCTTGCACGAGCGGGATGCACTTATACACTTGCGTATAAGTGGGAAAGAGATAAACATATATCACCCACTTCCTCTCTTATGGGGATTTGTGCGGGTGCGAAGGAGACGCACATATGCCGGCAGGAAGAGACGGCTATATAAATATTATGTCTGTTATTTCACTTCCTCCGCTGTGATGCAATAGCAATTTATTATAAGCATCTATTTTGAGACAAAGCTCAATTAAAATTTAAACCTTTCATAATCTTTACTTTGCGAATATTTCATTTCTTTTTTTGGTATATTTTTATTTAAATTTATTGTCGAGCTTAATATGTCGCGAAAATATAAGAAAAAAATATGACCCAGTTTCAAAGATAGGAACACTTCCGAATTCGTTCGATAAGTTTTGGCGGGAAATGAAATATGATAGTGAAATTTTAATTATTCGTGAATTTGACTCATTGTATAGTTTAAAATTTTTTATTTTTTGAACACAAGATGTAATTAAATACAAAATAGACTTATATTTAACATTATTATCTAAAATTTTACAACAGCGCCATCTATCGATAGATAGACGAAACAATCTTATTTCACTATCTACATGCCCTCAATTTAGATACTTAGTTCTCGTTAAAACAACTCATCAATTTATTTACTTATTAAGCAAATTCCCATACAACTTTAAGGCTATTTATCCTTTTATTTCGAGGAAAAATCGATTTTAAACACCAAACTACGCATGCCCTACTTACCGTTCCGTGAAAATATCGTCTTTTGTGGACTTCTGTTAGGAAAAAAGTAGGCTCAGATACATGCCAAACCGCGTGTCGTTGAACTCTCTAAAAAGATGTCAGGTTACACAGGTTTTATGGGAAAATGGACCTAAAACTCTTTCACATAACAGCGAAATTCCCGCCAAATTCCTTTCAAAAGAGAGGCCATTTTGAAAAACACGCACACTAACGAGACGCACACACACAACTATGTGTATAAAGAAAGTACGTGAGCTTTCTCTGTGTTGCGTTACACAACGTTCTCGCTCTTACTGTTATGTAATAACGGTTGTTAGGCCGTAACATTTTTTTCATTTAACCGCTATTTTTTAAATGAAAATTTGAAAAATAAATAAAAAAAACATGACACAGATAATTAATACCCTAAAATTAAGCCTATAGATTATAAAAACATCTATTTAAAAAAAATAAACCATTAATCATGAAATAAATAATATAAACATATTTAACATTATTTTCCATATAAAAACAGATTTTTCTCTATATTTTTTTCTATAATTTATAATAGTATATACCTGTTAGAGGTGTGCGTAACTCACACAGTGTCAGTCCAACCGTACAGTAGTGTGGCTTGTCTTTTCCTAGTTGGTTCCCCGATGGCCCGCTTGCAACATCCATGTGAGCGGGTCTTTATTAAAGGCGCGAATATTTAAAAAAAAATAACATAAATTAAAAAAAAATATGTGACAGTGACAGTGACGTGAAGTTTTTTTTGGAAAAAAATGTTTTTTTAAGCATATTTTTTTTTTAAAAAAGGCACAACTCGGCGATGCGTTTGTGACTGGTGAGATAGGACGCAATTGTTTTTTTAATTACGTTAACGTTTTTTTTTTTTAATTTAATTTTCTACCCAAAAATACTGAATAATCAACTAAAATTTATCCAAACATACTGCAGTGGCCGCGTTCATCATATTTTCTGTGAATTTTTAATAAAAAAAACCGCATAAATAGATAGGAGACATAGTATCTTGGTTTCCTATTAACGATAAGTATCGTAAGCGAATATATCTCCTACATTTCATAATATAGAGGCTAGTATTCTATGTAAGTGTATGAAGAGACTGTTTAATTTGATTTTGAAACAGTGTGTCATACTTACTTTGCTTCAAAACGATGTATGGAAAAGTGAAAAAGATTTTTTCTTTTAAATATGTTCATAAATAAGATAAAATATATACGAAATTTTCGTATAACTTCATATATTTTAAATATAAATGTTATACAAGCTTTTATTGTAAAGACTTTGTAATTTAATTAAACGCCGCTCCAACTAAGTGAATAAGATAGCAAAATAGTGTAGAAAACATTAAAATTTGAATGTTGCAGGATTTGATCCCGCACTTCTTGGAAATATTTTTCTATCCTTAGTGTGCAATAAATTTTAAAATGGCTTAGGGAGTGTCAAATCACTACGATCTTGCGTTGATTTAAAGGATCGAATAACAAATATAGTGTATAAATATAGAGGCTTAAGAGGGAACTTAGTACAGTAAAAGTGACTATAATTGTTTTATATTATCTAACAAAAATACTGTAAAAGAAATAGAAAATTATCCAAACGAAAAAAAATAACAAAAACCCGACATTTACTTTCAAAATCAAGAATTCATACAATACTTGTCCCGAAACGGACGATATCTAGTTACAAGGGGGTTGTCTCTCTCACTTCAACCCATAAAAAGAAACAATAGGTGTGAGGGAGACGGCGTTATTGTTAATAGTATAAAAGATGGCCTATTTTCCCGGCCACGTGGCTTGAAAACTCTAGTAATTTCCTTTTAAGTTGGGACTTAATGAAAGAAACGCTTCAACTTGCTGATAAAACTATTTATTTTGCTCTCAACTTTTATATTTTATGTACTGT
>JAEBDU010013139.1:0-28727 GCA_016802625.1 Heliconius numata
TTGCACATTGCAACACTTACAAAGTCTAGACATGGCGCGCCTCAACAGGATGTTTGGAGTGTTAAACATATTTATATATTTTAGTGCATTATTATGTTATTTTACAAATTCTGTAAATGCAAATGTCGAATTAAACGAGGACAACTGGCAACAGATGCTTGAAGGCGAATGGATGATTGAATTGTAAGTGTTTACTGTCACCGGTACCGTACCAATTTTCAGAACGTGTCATAATTTTTCTTTCTATTAAAAAATATGGTTCTTATTAGGTTAAAAATAAGCTTCTTTATTTTATTTAATACTACGAGTACTACTTTAAAAACGTTTTAATAATAAAGCAGTAAATGATGAACATTTTGTGTATTCAAGAAAGGTCAATAAACTACTACAAGGTCGTTAAGGTCTAAGCACTATTTAGTCACCACATTCTCGGCTATTTTATTGTTTTGTATTTGTATTTTATATAATAGAAAAAGTTTTTCTACTAGGTATCATTTCATCGTATAGTAATGGAAGTCAAATAGAAAATTGCTTCATCCAGACATGACTCATATAATAGGCTAGTAATTGAATACTGCATCGATTTGTAAATTTTCGTTGCATAATATCCTTGAGAGTGATACTCTCGTACTCCGATTTCATTTCTGTCATTTGTTACTTCAATCAATCGTCAATTATTAAAGTTGTTTACAGCATATTGTCAGCATAAGTACCAATATATCAGGCAAAAGTCATAGCAAATAGCATCACAGCAAAAGTCGAAATAAATATCCAAATTTCGAAGTAGTAGGTGCTGTTTTTCTTTGTCAAATTAAATTAATATTTAAAATGTTCATGCTTCAAATTATATTGTGTAAACTGAATGACTTCTTATAAACATTCCTCTTTATTTATAAATATCAACAAGAATTTTATATACAAATATTTGTTTTCAATATTGTTTTAATGTGGTCTGTCTGTCTAAATATAGTTAGTTGTATGCTTATACATTCATTTTCTTTCCCTTTACACTGTATCCTATACATAGCGGGATTAAACATAGGGAACCTATTGATTAGACACTGTTCCCATTGAGACACTTCTGTTTCCTACTTTCAACTAATTGGTTCTTACTAAATACCAGTGCCTCCATAATTCTGGAGATATTGGCTACAAAAAAAAAAACAAAAATTTGAAGTTTTCTATAATTTATTACATATGTACACCTACTATAAAACGAAATTGGTTAACAACACCTGCATAATGACATCATTGCAAGAACACAACTTACCTGTCTGATTCACTGTTTATACCTCATGTTTCCTGCTTTCAGTTGGCTAATTTTAACATTGTTGTGATAATTTTCTAATTAATGTATATTTATAGGATTTTGTTTAAATTGTATTACACTAGATATATTTTAATATTTTCACAAATCAATAATTTATATTAACCTTTTTAACTGGATTAGTTGTATATATTTAATAAATATACATTTTGGGAAACCTGTCTGTTTACCCGCAAACATGGACTACAGGAAAGTGTTCTAAAATTTGTTAATTATATCTCAAATATTAATTTGAGATAATAATTTTAAAGGTTCATTTAAAATGCATAAAAATTGTTAAAATGTTATTGCTAAGAAAAGCTAAATCTAACTTAATATCTAACATTTCATTCACCCCACTCTTGTCTGTGGTGACACTTAATGCTGAACTTAGTCAAACTATAACAAAGAAATGATAGATAAAAAGTAATTTAAACATTCAAATGGAATTTGAGATTTATAATCATCATGTTCTGTTAGACATGTTTCGATTCAGAGTATTAGTTCAAAGGTAAATCTTGTATTTTTTTGGCCGCTAATTCTGCCATTCAACACATTGTTTCATTGTTTCTTAAAAAAATTGAGAGAATGGAGTGCCTTGATTCTTTTTATTAATTTGTAGTAAATATAGAAGTTCCGTGAAACTAAAAAATATAACTAACCGCGTTCCCTTTCAAAGAGCATTCACATTTGCCTTGAATAAAAACAATAATATTATGTTTTTCTAAATGTTCCTTGAACATGAACTTTAATCTCGTTGTTAACGAGTATGCATTTACAAAGATAAAAACAGGAAAACACGTCACTATTGTGATATTAGATACTGTTAATTAGGTTTACCGTTAACTTCCTTCTATACTTTACCGTTCTATGATATACTGTCCTATTTTTGCTTTAGATATTTGTTTTTCATTATTTTTTTTACTGATAATCATTATTTTTCTTATTATTAAGCTAGGGAACCTAGTGTTAAGACTCTCCCTTCCCCATTTACTTCCGATCATCGATTATCTTTCGAGCCAGGACACGAGACAATTCATTCTCCCAAATGAGAATCAAACCAGTAACCGTCTCGTTTACAATCAGACAGATGCCACTGCGCCACACATGACTGAAATAATACATAATTCTATCGTTTTTATTATAAGTATATATATTTTGGACAGAAAATTGTCAAAAAAATAAGATGAAATTTCAATGGATTATATAATAATTAAGACACATACAAAAAGAGAATAATCTTAATCTTTATACTTAATTTTTGCACAAGCTAATTATAAAAACAAACAAACAAAGCATGTCTAATACCTATTCATTTACTTTATTCTTTTCTTACATTATAAATGATAAATCTGTTTGCATAGATAAAGATTGTTTATTTTGTTTAAATAAAATTGGAGTATATTTCTTTCCTACAAAAAGTTGATATATTAGTTCGGTGTTTTTAAGAATTTGCTTGTTTGAACGCACATATCTCGAATACTGGTTCGAATTGAACAATTTTTTTCATATTGCATAGTCCATTGATTGGAGATATCTATAGGTTATATTACATTACGATGTAAAAAGTGGTTTACGTTTTACCTGCGGTCAAAGAATCAAAAATCTAAAATGTATTTCTTAATTTCCTTTACAGCTACGCCCCATGGTGCCCAGCCTGCAATGCGCTGTCGCCGGCGTGGAAGGAGTTGTCGAATAGGGCCAAAACGAAGAAATTGGATATGAAGGCCGGCGCCATAGACGTTACCAGTTCACCCGGCCTGAGTGGACGATTTGTGGTCACCGCGTTACCTACTATATATCAGTCAGTGGCTTTTTGATATATATTTGAAATCTTTATTTATTTAGGTAACACGATTTATCATTACTGCGACTTTAAATACGTTGTGGGTTCGATCCCCACTTAAGGAAATAATCATATTTAAATTAGTGTCATTTACCCACTGTGGAAGGCTTAGCGTAGCGTTAATTTCCGCATAAACAATAACAATAAAATAAACATTTGTTCTCTCTAGATAGAGATCCTGTGAAATATTTACTTTTAATAGATTTTAGACGTAAAAGTAAAAATCTAATTTTCCCTAATTAGACAGAAACAAAACGTTTTGTCATTATAATTCGTAGTATTGAATTTATGTTACCGTTGGAGATAATAATATCATATTTTATCAGTTAAATTTTCCTGGATTCAGTGGTTTCAGGAAAACACAATGTATACAGGATATTGCGAGAGTTGCAATATTTTCCATTAATTATATTTATTTTTCCGTATTCGTCGTTGAAAATATGCTTAATTCGAAAAATTCCGTCCGTTGGAAATAATATTAGAAATTACGTTGTTCATTGCCAGACACCGTGGTTTTGCCACCTGCCAGGCACCTCTCAACTATAATAAGTTAGAAGCGTCCACGAATGTAATATACTTTTAATTAACTGATGTGTAAAAATATTATTTACTCCTAATATAGGATTGGGGGTGTCTGGTAGGAAGTTAAAACCATGCTAAGTGTCTGGCAATAGACAACGTCATTTCTAATATTAGTGCCAAGAAAATATAAAAAATTGAGCTTTATAATTTAACAAAAGTTAGGTACTATTTTTGTTATATATATAACATCCATAATTCCTACGAGTAATAATACTTACCTTTATTTTATAAAACCCGAAACTTTTAAGTTTTATAAAATAACGATCTGGCTGCTATTGATTCTCTATGTAATATTCCAGTGTAAAAGACGGCCAATTTCGTCAATACAAAGGTCCACGGGACGCGGATTCAATGCTCAATTTCGTAGAGAAGAGCAAATGGAAGCAAACCGAAGCCCTGCCGTCGTGGAAGTCTCCGGACTCGATACAGATGGGACTTGTAGCTCAGTTCTTTAAGCTTAGCCAGAATTTGCGAGTAAGTTGTCGAGTTTTTTAGTAATTTTGGTTTTTTTTGTTTGGAGATATGATAAGATGAGAAAATCTCGTGAAAATGAAATTTGGATTTTTTGTGAAATTTGGAGAGAGTGGTGTAGTAGTCTATCCCCACTTTCCGCCGAGTTCTGAAGGCATTGCGTGTTGAGTGACGAAACTCAACGCCGCGCTTTGTCTCGTTACAATATTATAATTCTTTTTTTTGTTTCCAGGGCATTCACAATGTTTTAATGGAGACCTACGGACTTCCAACATGGGGTTCCTATCTAATATTCGCGTTGGGGACAATATTCATCGGTGCATTGCTAGGATTGGTAATTTTTGTAATATACACCATTTTTCATTATCATTTTCATTTGTTTTTGTTTTCTTATTTTGGTTGTGGTTTTTTTGAATTTTTGGATAGCTTGTATGTAAATTATGGGTTTTTTTTTAAATTATTTATTAACTATACAAATTATATATTTATTATCTCTATGCATTTTGCATTTTTTTATTCTTGTGTTTTTTTTTTCTTTTACTAATGTAATAAGTTGTTTCTACTAACAAGCATTGTTTTCATGTCCATTCTTTTTTATACAAGTTGCGTGTGTTTGTTTTTTTAGTATTTTTATAATTATTACAGCAAGGAAAGTTAGCATGAAAATTCCAAGTTTAATATATAAACACATTAGATAATTCATAAAAAGACTATAGGAGAATGCTAATAATAATTTTATTTACTGTAAAATCTGAAACGTGTTTCTTTTTATGTGTATGTTAATAATCACTGTTTTTTTATTAATAATAACTTTTGCAATGACAATGCTAAATATAAACGACATTAAGTTTTAATTACTATTAATACTATACTACTAATATTATAAATGTGAAAATTTGTGAGGACGGATGTTTGTTCCACTTTCACGTTAAAACTGCTGAACGGATTCAGATGAAACTATAACTTACGTAAAGATTTTGTATAATTTGACTAAGGTTCATCTGGTGAAGCCTCGTTGGAGTATATTAGCTATAGGAGCTATTTAATTTTATAATAATGATTTATTTTCCAGATTCTAGTTTGTATAATAGATTTATTATACCCACCGCGTCGTTCCGAAAAAGTATTCATACAACAACTCGATTCACAAAAAGATAAAAAATCAGATGATGAGCAGGTATATTATACGTTTTTGTTTTTTTTTTCCTTTGAAGTCCCTATAAAACTTATATATTCTTCCACTTTTTTGTCTTGAGTATGGCAGTAAAGTAACAATAATTTAGTCCCTAATACAATCACCCGCAATCATCGCGTTACTTGCTAGTTGATTATAATTGGGAGGTGCTCAACTAAATATTAAATTGAATGAATTATTTTTAGTTCACCGCTCTTATAAGACAAAGTGCGGCGTTAAGTTCCGCTATCTTAGACGCTATGTCTTCATTGTACTAGAATAAATCGCCCTACGTTGTCGTAACACTAGCGGACAGGTGCAATAAATATTGAGAAAAATACATATAAAGAAATATAAATGATATATAAAGTATGTCTTTACAGGAATTAATCAACGATGACATAGTAGATGATGCCAGTCCTCAGGATAGTGAAGCTGAGAAGAATTCACCAAGCGATGTATGTATATAGAAATTAAACATACATTAAAATTGAACATGCCGGGATTCGAATCCATGTCTTTTGTTTACTGTTCAAGCTGTTCTGACTACTAAGCCATACGTTCTTCTCTAACTACGTAAAAAATTTTGAACATTACAAGCGATAATTCATTAAACTTCATGGCGGCCACAACTCGTCGATCGTGCTGTACATTATACAAGCCTATTTATAAAACACAGCATACAGCGACTGACAGTAAAGGCGACGGTTGCTGGTTCGATTTGCATTTTCGCACTCTTTTAAATAAAAAGCGCCGTTGAGTTCCGCCATACAACACTCTCCTTCTGCCTTTGAAACTAGAAAATAAAACTAATTTCATATATTTTTTCCTTCCAGTCGTCAGACGACGATAATCAAAAGGAAAAAGAAACGGAAAAAGCAAGCGGAGATGACAAAACTGAAAAACAGGAAGTACGCAAACGTAGGACCCGTAAAGCTGATTGAATATTACACTACATATTAATATATATAGAAAAATAAATTAAATGCACTTAATATATGTATTTTGAAATAATATTGATATAAGTTTTTATTGTATGTCCTTTTTTTTAAAGGTTGTGTGTAAAATTATTTTAATTGAATATAAGAAATATCAATTTCTTATTTTATTTATTATTTCGTCTTATTAAATCAGTAAAATACATATATTATGTGTATTTTTTTAATATGAAATTAGCACTTCGAATCTTTTCTTTTGATTCAGTTGACTTTGTCTATAATTTGTTTTACACTTAATTAGAAGGAAAATTAATTGCAATTAAATTCCGGTATAACCATTTGTTCCCTATATATTAATAGATATGATATCTATATGATATAGATATGTAATAATTACATGTGTTTTCGAAATGAAGGTAACGTAACTGAATGTTTTAAAATTATTATGATAAACAGGCTTTTTCTCATCAGTTTTTAGCAGAATAAAAAAATAATATGAGTTAGAACACTTATACTATTGTATTTATTTATTGAGATTTATGCTTACGTAATAAATATAATTGGCAAGAGTCGCCATTTTTAATATTTTGCTACGAAATAAACAATTTTGGTCATTACCGGTAAGTATGCTTAAATAAAAATAACAAATAATGTTTTAAACATTAAAAATCGTATATTATAATAATTAAAATCTAATAATCGCTTTTTTAAAGCTCAACATTGCATTTACAACGCCATCTTGAATTTCCACAATGAAAATTAAATAATATGAACTTATTTTTTTTTAGTTTTTACTAATTAATTAATATTTTAAGGCACCAAATTGTAATGTATTAAGCCACACGTTATAAAGTATTATAATTTTTTCTTAGTATTAGTTTTTTTATGTCATTTTTCTTAATTTTACAGTTTAAAGAAAACTCGTCGATAGATTTGTTAAAGAACATTCCGAAGTAGATATTTTTCTTTGACATGTTTTTTTTATTGAAATTATTTGTTATACTTATTTATATGATTCTTGGGTAAAATACAAATAATTAAATTGTTCATAACTGTTTGATAAGTTTTACTTAAATTTATCTGATAGATGTCTTTCTTTTTATTGCTATCCTAAAAAGGGATCAACTTAATTTTTTTACATCTTGAATAAATTTATAAGTTGCCAATTTAAATTTAAAGTTATACAACAATTAAAATTGTTATAAATTTTGTAGCCCTTGTTGTTGATTCAACGTAAAGCTAAAGTAAAAGTAAAAATTAATATTAAATAAATGTAAGAAGACTGCATTTTAAATTTCCATTTAGAATATTTATTAACAGTAACTTATCAAATAGTTAAACTTGGTATAAATAAACAAAGCCTATCTTTAGTCCCATTACTATTCTTATAGAATTAAACGGAATTGTATTTTCATTTATTATTGTTTTCTATATATAATATATATATGTGTACATTATAATTGAAATAAAAATAAATAAATTACTAATACATTATATACTATTAGTAAAAAGAATTTTTAACTGCCGTTCCCAAAACATGTTATAGACTAATATTTAGATATATAATACTCAATTATGTTACTGTTATCATCATATTTTACTCAACTTTTATGTCATTTTTGTAATTTTGTTCAACTGCTGGACGGACATGCATTTTTTATATATATTTATTTGAAAATCTCACGTTACTATTTAGTCGTTCGTCCAATTCCATACAAAATTGCCTTGTACAAAGACTAGTGTATTTAGTGTGTGTAATAACTTGTGGCTCGCTAATAAAATAATCACATTTATAATGGAGTTTTATTTTGTATATAAATATATTTTTTATATTGTAGCGAAATAGCTGTTTTTATTGAAATAAATGTTAATATTTATTTCTGAGCAGTTACTAGTACACTAGATTTTGACTTTATTTTTGTAAATTAACAGAACTCAGAACAGGTAAGAAACAAATAAAATGAGATAACGACTATTGCATGCAATGTTATAATTACTTTTTAAAAAGTTAAAATACAAAAGTATGCATGGTGCATGTTGCATAAACTGATTGTGTATTCTTTTTTTTTAAATTCATAATGAAAATACGAAATTTCTGTTAAAATGGATACAGATCATAATAAAATAACTATTACCAGACAATAGAACAATAAAATGACAAAGTAATAAATGAATACTTTGATAACCAGCTTCACGCTTTTTACCAGCCCAATTGGAGGCATTGTGTGACGAATTTCTAAACTTAACGGACAGGAAAGCATAACGAACATGCATTCTCCCAAACGAGAATCGAATCCCCAACCACACGTCCCACATCTCCACGCCACTCTTGTGGTCATTTTGTTCTCATAGATACCTAGCATACATTACACACACCACAACAAACCACAAAATAAAAACAATCAAACAAATTTCAATTATTTTATTCAGATATTTACATGAAATAATTAAGTATTGAGATAATTTCACGTAATCGCATTATACTTCGTAGGTATGTATATAATAATAATAATATTAGTCAATAATTTAGTTTAGATTTACATTCAAAAATTATATTAGCGGTACATGTCTAGATACAAGGAAGTATTAGGTATATAAATATAAATAATTATATATAAAGACTAATTTAAATACTAATAGTTTCTCAGCGATTATTCAAAGTTCACGCAACACAACTATGTAATTATAACGTAAAGCATACTATAAATATATTTGAGTTTTAGTAAATATCCAAATTATGATATAACATATGTGTCGCAAGCATTCGTAGTAGTGACTTCGTGAAGCATTATATGTATTTATAGGTATATAATAACTATAGAAGAGGTTATTGGAGTTATTTACTTAGTGTATTAATAATTACAAAAAAAAACAAAATTGACTTACTTAATGGAGCTATTAGGGAAAACAGATAATTGCGGGTTCGATTTCCACACGGGAGAATTTTTTTTAGCTTCACGTTTCATGGCGCACACAGCAAGGGAGTCAAAGGAAACCTAGTATTACGTATTAACCAATTTTTCGTATCATGAGATTCGATTTTTCGAGTATTGAGTGGCAGAACTTAACGCCGGGGTGTCTTCTTGAGAAAGTAATCGAACCCACAATCATTTGAAATTTATAATTAAATAAGACTTTCTTTAAAAAAATGTTATTTAAAAAAATCAAATATTTAAACGGAATTATTTAAAAGGTAAATACTATTAACTTCAATAATTGACAACACTACCTTACACACACACACACTAAGTAAATAACACCAAATAACATTAAAATTGTGTCTAATCAACAAGATTTGTGTATAATGAATGGAAGTTAATGAGACAAGAACACACAAACGGATAAACAATATAATTGTATATATTGGATAATCTCTTCCGTTTGTACATTATTATCTTTACATACTAGTTATCGCACGTGGCTTTAGTTATTATGGCGTTTATTTTCGGATATATTTATTTAAAAACCAGTTAAGAACCAACGGACAGACATTATCGTATAGGATTAACAATATAATACACAATATCTATGTATATCGTATATAATTGCGTAATAAATATCTAAAATTTAGCAAAATCTACATTTTATATAAATCCCGTTTATCGCGAGATCGATCAATTTAAGAGAGTTTCTTTCATATTTTACACTCTACGGCAATTTTGTATGATTTTCGTTTAGCTTCACCCTCTATACAGCATATATCACAATAGGCAGAGAGAACTTAGTGTTAAGACACTCCTCTCCCCACGCACCATGATGTCATCAATTATTTGAATTACTCCCTCGAATAGGAATCGAACCCACAACCGCCGTATTTACAGTGAGACGCTGCGCCGCTGCAAAGCGACGGCCTTAATACTGTTTCAGTGACTTTATACTTTTAGCTACCAAAGCTCTAGATTGCGATCCGAGTCGGCGGCTAGGGTACGGTTATGGCAGACAAACTACCCGCCACCTTCGGCCTTTGTCCCCCCCAAAGAGTGCCTACCCGTAGGTTACAACTTGCTGTGGCCAACATGGAAGTCGCTCAATCGTTTACGGAGCCAGGTTGGCCGATGCAAAGAGCCTCTCGTGAGATGGGGGTACGAACTGAGGGATAAGTCACCCTGTGACTGTGGCGCCGATCCACAAACGATAGCACACTTACTCTCCTGCCCGAAATGTCCATTCACCTGCTCACATGACGATCTGATGGTGGCAACAGATGCCGCAGTCGACGTGGCTAAATACTGGCAAAATATGATATGAATTCTCCAAGCATTGACACGAAGAAGAAGAAGTGACTTTATAAAACGTATTTAGAGAAATTACGTAACAAATCACTTTGTTCAGGTCAATCAGGTCGTGAGGACCGGAATGTTTTAACACTGGCTTTCCTCTGCGTTCCCTGTTATATGTATGTATATACATATATCACTTCTATACAAGGAAACATCTCTGTTTCTGTTTCTTTAATCATAAATATTAGTGCAAGCGGGTTTACCCACTAAGCCTTAGACCGTTAGCGGGTCTGCCGCCTTGGAGCCTACGGTCATGCTCAGTTTTGTTTCGGGTATCTTCCCTCCTTAGTGATTGTATTCTGTTTTATGGCGCAGAATATTCGCCTTTGCCCCGCCTCCTCAGCTCAATTGCGACTTCGAGGCAGTGGGCACACGGTTGCGTGGTCGCAGCAGTTCCCAGTTCGTGTCATGGAACGAAATTAAACGAGAAGCTCAAGATCGTGCAAAATGGCGAAACTCTGTGGATGCCCTCTGCCCCAACTCGGGGACATAGGAATATAAGTCAAGTCACGAGGAAACATGTGATGTCTATATACGAAATAACTGCCCAAAGTAGAAATATGAAAAACACACCCTTAAATTCTTAAAAAAAAAAAAATTTTTAAATCTATAATTAATTTTTTTATGATTATTAGGTTTGTTGATAGCCAATTGTTTTATATTGATGATACATAATTCAATAAGTAATGTAAGACACATTCTTTTTAGACGCAACATTTAAAAAAAAGTTAAGTCAATTCATATTATTTTTTTACAAAAAAGCGTCTTTTTTTATATAGATGGAAACTAGAATGTGTGTTAAATCCTCGAATAATATCCAATTAAAATACGACAATAATCAGTTCTTGTATACATTTTTTTATCAAGATAAATTCATTATTAAGACAAAAAGAAAAACTTTACTACATTTACTTATCTTTGGATGAGAATCTAACTTTAAGAAAAAAAACATTCAAATCTTACCTAGTTACAATAATTGAATTGGAATTTTAAAAATAAAAAAATACCATAGACACAATATTTTTACAATTTAAAAATTAAAGTAAAAAAACCTCATTATTCTTAAAAAAAACATTCGACACAAAAACAAAGACTAGATTGTTAAATAATAATTATGCTACTTAAATTAAGTTTCACAATCGCAATGAGATTTCTACGACAAAAATACACAAAAAAGATGTTTATTATAAAATATCTATACTAATAAAACGCAAATCACTATATTTTAAAATACTTTGTGTATTATTCAATAGAAAGAAAATTCTGTAAGAATTGTTAGTGAATTAAAAATTTGCGTCAAACTTTATCCTTCTGTATATTACTGTAAAAGTTAACTTGTAAATAAAAAAGTATTGTAATTTTACATTTTTAGAATATTGTAAAAGTGTAAAATAACTTTGAATATGTGAAATACATTGTCATATTTCTTTAAATACTGCAAAATATATATAATAATATATAGGTACAGAAAATGTGAAACATTGTTTCTTAATTCAATTTTAATGTATTAATTATAAAACACATAATACTTTTTGTATTAAAATGAAATAAACTTTCAATAACCTCTATCCTAAAAAACACATTTTTTACACAGAATGACAAAGTTTGAAGCTATCAATGTTAAAAAATATATAATATATAAAATGTTAAACTTTAACAATAAGTTAGTAAAATTGGTCATGATCATTGAAAACGTGAATTAATTTGGCAGTGTTTAGATTTATTAATCTTCAAAACTAGCATTGTCTATTTTTTTAACTAGTGTTGCCATTACAATGAATCTCATTTTAAACTAAAACAATACATAATGGTAATAATAAATACTGTGACATTCTCCTTTTCATTCATACGTTTATTATTTTAGGACAACACCAGTTTATTTACAAAAAAAAATTGTCAGAAGTTTAGCTAAAAGTTAACATTATATTTCACGGTGATTATGATAGATTATTAAGAAATTTCGCTATAGTAAAAAGGACGAACAGACCTACAGCTAGTGTTAAATACGTTGCCATATTAAAAAAAAGTCGCCATTTTGAATTAAAACACTAAATATTAATCGGCGGTAAGAATGGTACATGACGACAGAGTATTATATTATAGCCTTAAATTTAAATAAATAATTTGGTTAAAACTTAAAACGTATTCACGTCCATTAATTACGAGATTAGACATAGATTACAAAATTCGAGAACATAAGTATTTTTTATACTATTTAATAAAAAACAATTCATCGTTTAAATCGTTAAATATAAAAGTCCAAGTATATCTTACTTTAATACAATTTTATTATGATATTTCATATATTTAATAAATAAATTATAATGATTAAAAAACATTACAGATATGACTTCTGTTATCAAAATAAATAAATGGCCCATTTTAGTTTTACATGAGTTGTCCACATTTTAAGTACAATTAAATAATTAATGGAATTTACGAACATGTAATAAACAAAGATCTTACAATACAAAATAAAAATCATAAGATATATATCCGTGACGTCATATCACCCATACGTCATGTTAAAATTATCGTTCAATATATAAAAAACAAGGTAAAATCATGTAAGACTAAAATAGCATACGTCCAATAAAAGTGTCCCGAGTTCTAATACAGGTACAATACATAAATTGATATAAATAAAAAATTGATACATTTCAATAAAAATAATAAAATCCAATACAAACATGTATTATTATAATTTAAAATATGTTACTAATTGACCTAAAAGCCACTTCAGGTTAAATACATTCTAACTAGGCAAATATTATTATCGCGTATGGAAGGGTATAGTAGTTACAAATGTATGTAACATACAAATTTTATACATAAAAGATAAATTTTAGGTATTTTGTAAAAAAATATAATCAAGAGAAATATATTTTCAAATAAAAAGGGATTATAAAATAAATTAAGAATATTTTTTTAGTCAGTCAATTTTTCTTTTCAAATCAGATTTTACAATAATTTAGATTGAATAAATAAATCAATATTTTATATATAAGTAGGTACATATTGTTCAGGAACCGAATTGTAATATAATATTAAATAATAAAAAAACAAATATACGTTTTAAAGTTGTTTTTAAGTTTATGATTTGACAGTCATTTTATATTTTTAATAGGAACGAAAATTCAACAATTGTGAGTATTTACCATTTAATTTCGCAAAAAGAAATTTCGACTTTTAATATAAACATATACGTCGGTAGGGAAAAAATAAAAATTATACTAATATTAATAAAAAAACTCTTTTGTCATGAAAAAAGAAAACCAAAAATGGATCTATTGGAAGATTTGTGATACTATTACATAAACCACATGTCATTGTAAAATATATCTTACTATAAAAATTAAGAATTATTTTACAATAAAATGATTCATTATAATATTTTAATGATGCTTTAAGTTATGGAAGCAAGACTATGCGATGTTTTATTAATTTCTATAAATATAATTATATATGTAAAAAGAGGGACATGGTAAGTGGATTACATCAAAATTATATATGCACAAAAACACTAAATTCTTAATTGATTTCTATAGGATGAAACATCATCAAAATATTTAATTAATAGTTTGTAAACTATATAATAATCTTAATACATATATATCACTTTATGGTAAACGTTTATAGTCCACGGTTGCACATTAATCTGTGTATTTGTCTGTGTTTGTTCAACAAAAACACGCGTAGAATCTGGACATGTCGATTTTCCAATACGTGTCCAGTTGGCTTCTGGAATAGTTATATTGTTTAAAAAAAATTATCTCTGAATATTTCACGAATACGTAAGAGAATATAATATGAATCACTCGGTTCTTTAAATTAAATTGAGATTTTATTTAGCTAAATAATGTGAAATAAAATATAAGAACTATAAGTGTTACATGTATTTATAAATAATCTCACCATCAGGGCTCCGCCGGGTGTGGGGGCGAAGCGCCGCTGCTGTCTTCTGACTGTAGGCCTTCGCCCATGTCCGTACCGACCTGTTATTTTATTTAAACATTTATTTAATTACCTATAATAAATACTATTTTCTTTTCTTAGCTTTGAGTTGGGGCAAAGCGCGAAGTTGAGTTCCTCCAAACAGCACACAATGCCTCCAAAGAATTCGGCGGAAAATGGGGAGCGGAGAATCTTAACACTACGTTCTTAACTGCCTACCCTGCTGTGTGCGGGAAACGTATAGCATAAAGCAAAAATAACAAAGTAAAACTTACAGTAATACATAGTATAGTAATTAGATTCAAAATTTTATTAAACATCGAAAATAATGTATTTCATTATCTATTTTCTTCTGATTACCTGAGCGCAAGTACTCTGGAATGCAAGTACTAGTATACATATATATTAAATATACCTTTAGTACGTCGTGTAGGGAACTCATACTGCCTAGACTTAGCGGCGTTAAGCAGCGTTCTAGTGCCGATCCGCTGCCTAGAGACCCGCCACCCACAGACCTGTTTGTATTGAAATATGATATGTTAAGAAACGAATTATTTTATGAAGAACATAACATTTTTATAGAGAAGTTAAGTTAGTATACTTTTTACTACTATTTCAAACTTAATTCTTATCAATGATAATCTATACCTATATTATAAATTCGAAAGTAACTCTGTCTGTCTGTTTTTTACGCAATCAGGGCCAAACCGCTAATTTAATTGTGATAAAATACTCATATAGAGATACTTGAGGGTCTCGGAATGAACATAGGATACTTTTATTTCTCATATTTTTAATATTATCGATATATACCAATATATATAAATACTTGACATTATATCTAGAGAAATATAAATTATAAAAAGAAATACATTCCATAAAAAAAAGTACGGACCATGAGCCTTTAATATAAGAAATAATAATAATAAGTATTTAAAATTTTCTATAAATAATTTAATTTAATAACCATAAATTACCTCTCCATAGCACGATGTGTTGGCGGCGAGGGCGGTGCCTCAGTCGGTGCGTCGCGAGATCTACCACGCCACGAACCTTGTAGTGTAATGATAAAAAAAAATGAATTGTATAATATTAAATAAAATACTCACACTTGGTTAAAATAACAGCATCTAAGTAAGAGGTAGGTAACATTTTAGTATATAAAAAAACGTATTCACTAATTTTAACTATCTAGAATCTAATAAGTAAAAAATCCATATTATATCTTTTGATTATATAAAAATGTTTTACATATACAAAACTTGCATGTATGAAAAACCATAATTACAGAGTTAAAGAATAGTACTAACTAACTCCTACACCAACAGAATAAAATAAACTAGAAACTAACCATTGTAAGATCCTGTAGGGTGTGATATAGTTAGCGGTGACGTCCGCTTGCTGCTGTCACGGCTGCCGTACAGTTGCTGAAATATTTTTATATATGAAAATATAAGAAATTTATAATGACAAACAAAAAGAATGAATAAAGTATTAATATTAATAGTAGACAGACGATGTATCTTTGCCGTTCGGAAGAAAATAAAGCAAAAGTAAAAAAAAATCCCAAAATCTGCGCAGTGGACTACAGCTAACTTCAGGGCGGTCACGACTCGTTGACCGTACTGTAGTATCTATGTATTTTTGGTTTTTCACTTATACTACTACTATTAATGCAATGTTTGTGAGTTCTACTCCCACTCAAGAAATTTAATTAGTTTCATTTTCCCGCCCTAGTAGAATTAAGTGTGGTGTTAAATACCACTAATTATTGTCTCGTAAATTGATCTTCGAGAACAGTGTCTTAGCATTAGATTTTCTCTGTATATCCTGCTATATGCGAGAAACAGGCATAATTGCATTGATAGTATACCTGATGTTCGCCGTCAGCAGTCTCGATGGTGGTGGGCAGGTCGAGCAGGCGCTGCGAGCGGATGCCGTCGCCGGGCCCCATGTGCGACACGTGAGCAAAGTTTGACGGCGCCGAGATCAGCCGCGAGCGACGCTCCGATCTGTTTAGGGTACCAATAACTTTAATTGTACATAATATAAAACATGTAACTCGATCGCCGGATTAACGGTGCTCTTTGGGTAGGAAGACCTCACGCTTGGGCTGAATGTTTATACAACCCGACCGTTGGGTCTGATCTGATATTAGGGTCATGATTTTTTTCCTCAATTTAGCTCCATAATCGCCTTTTTATATCATTTGTTTTGAGTGCACGTGCACTAATACTCGTGCATTATAGTGCAAAGAGTGTGTGTGCACTAGAAAATTATTAAAATTTTAATAAAACGTTTTTTATTTTTTTTCCAATAATCGTATACTCATTAATATTTGTTAAACCAGAGAAAATCACTGAACATTCATAGACCTCGGCTGACCGTCGAAAGCACAGGAGAAAGGTCACGTAAAGTATGAGTACCCCCAAAGAGTATGTTAGACGAAGTTAGTTAGTACGTAGTTTACGAGGCGGAAGGAATGAAAAAAATTAAAAAAGTTTTCCTCTCTTTAAAAAAAAAGTAACTCACAATCTATTATGAGCTTCTATAGCTTGGTGTGATTGTTCTCTCACGGAGAAGCGACGCTTGTTCGTGCCATACGATATCAGATCAAAGTTTAGGGGACCAGCTGTAACATACAATAAATAACAATGAGTTATGTTCTATTTAATTTTATTTTCATTTACCTCCCTCTGTTAACGAGCCAAAATGCGGAGTTGGGTTCCGCCACTCAGCACGCAATGCCTTCAGAATACAGCAAAAAATGGACAAAGGAAATATCTTAATGGGAACCAACAGAATTCCAAAATTAAGTCTGCACAGTCATCCAAATTAACTTAAGAGCGACCACGACAAGTCCACCACTTTTTTCACATTGGTTAATTAAAAGTAAGAAAAACACTAAAATCAAATTTGCGCAACCATTTACAGCTAACTACATTACGGCTACGACTCGTCGACCGTACCGCAACAAGACAAAGTGCGGCGTTGAGTTCCGACATTCAACACATGAGGTAGAGATAGTTCAAACACTAGGTTCCCATATACATATATAAAGCTACACAACATACCGGATCTCAGCGGGCGCAGGTACACGAGCGTGGGCTGCGTGTCCGTGGAGAAGGGGAACGAGCCCGCGCCCGCGCCGCCCACCAGCACTATCCAACCTGACTCGTCTAACGGGCGGGCGTTCGCTGGAATGAAATTATTAATATTTGTATGCTCCAACTATTTAAACATAATATTTTGAGTTTATTTTACTTTTAAGAATGTATAAAATTTAACGGGATTTGAATCCGCTCCTCTTGTTGTAAGCGCTCCCACCACTAATGTATATCGTTAGCATCTCCGTAGGGAGATTTTTACTAATTTCTGTTACCCAAAGATAATTGCTTAGAATTATCATTTAGTAATCTTACTAAACTACTTTCTTGTCTATCTAGACAAGAGAATGCTTTATTAAACATTTTTAAAATTTATAGAGCTACTACTAGCTGATTGTATCTAACACTACTACATTTCATAAAAGAAAATTCATAAGGTATTTAAATATTATTTTCCATTTTAAATTCCTTCTATAGGCAGTGATTGAACTCAAATTTACTTTTTAGTAAATACTTACGTAAGTTAATAGTTTGCACCCATTCTCCAGACTCTATGTCGTATATGTCGATGTGTGATGTTGTGAATATTAACAGGTGGGTGTCATTGATAGCTGAAAAACAAATATCTTTAGTTTAGTAAAATAATAATAATTTATTACCCTCGATTCAATAAAATATTTATTTAAATTTATATTTCCATTTCTTCGCCCTGGTGTCGAGGCAAACCGCCTCGTTAAATTTCCGACACTCAACACGCCCCTGCCTCCAGAATTCGACAGAAAGTGGGTAACAGAGTGTCTTAAAACTAGGTTCCCTCTGCCTACCCTGCTGTGTGCGGGATACAGCGTGAAACTGAAAAAAATAAGTATAAACAAATACATACCATGATAAGTAGGATGGGCGGTGTACATGAGCTCGGTGTCGCGCGCCCGCAGCCCCGCGCGATCCACGTACAACGCGAGCGCGCTGAATACCAGCAGCCAGTCCCCGGCGTTGCCCACAGTGCGCGCGCACAGCGGTCTCGCGCCGGAGTGCGACAGAAACACGCCTACCTGGTTTTCTGGGTGCACTAGTGCTGTAATTAAATAAATAAATTAGGGGCCGCCATTAGAGCAATGGGACAACGTCTCACTGTAAACACGGTGGTTATGGGTTGGATCCCCGATCGGAGGATTCATTTTATGTATATTACTTAATTTTACTGCACTAGCAGATAAAGCACGGCGTTAAATTTTGTAAATACTCGCAAGGTTCCATAAAATAGGAAGTGAAATATTTAAATACAAATTTCCTCTGCCTAAATTTCTATACGGGAAAATACGTGAAGTTGCCTATATTTAAATTAATACAATAACACTATATAACACATTATTTAAAAGAAAACAATACTCACAAACAGCAGGAGGATGTGGAGCATGTGCATCTACCCTCAAGGTGTGCGCTACGACACCTCCCCGGTATCCCAGGAGGAGCCGTCCACGTACTAATTGCAGGCTGAGGACAGGTGCGGCCGCGCGTAGTTCAGCTACGCGACAACGCCGCGCGGCAGTGCGGGTTATCTCGTATACTAGGACTATCCATACATTCTGGAATTTGTGATTGAGAGTTTAAGCATGCATATAATTATTCAAAGGTGGAGTTGATGATATTTAGTAATACTACGAATAATAAAAACATTTAGTAACAAAATATTTAGTAAGATTGCTAGTGATAATATAACGTTTAAATATAAAATAAATTGTATAAAAGCTCGATTGATCATATCACAGGATGATATTTACTCTACATACTTATAGATGTTTTTATCCTCAACTTTATACTAAATCTGTTTTGACATCCGCAAGTGTGAGTTTTGAGTCCCGCAGACCAAGATTGCAGACAACAACTCTCTCTCAATGTTTAGAGGCAAAATATGTTTCTCCGTCCCTACTCTGTATTACTATAAAGTAATCAATAACTGAGCGTTAATGCGGGTGTATGACGACTCGCGACCGCCCTGAAGTTAGCTAGGCTAGCTGAACAATGCGCTAGTAGTTACCTGTCTCTTGCACACGACGGCGAATCCGTGCGCGGAGGCGTGCAGCTCTCCCACTGCAATGTCCACGGCACCCTTGGCCTCGGACAGCTTGACGCTCTCGGCCTCGGCGCACTCGAGAGCGCGGATGGGGACGAGGCGCACGTGGCGGCCGCGGCCTGCGATGACGACCAACAGGTGCTCACGCGGCACGTACTGGATGCGGTGCACGGGCGCGATGGCGCGGCGCGGCACGAGCTCGGCGCGCTCCAGATCCAGCAGTGCCAGGCCTAGCTCACCGCCCAGCGCCACGCGCGCGCCCTCTACCACGCACGCGCAAACCGCGCCGCGCACGCCACCGCCCACCTCCGCCAGCGTGTGTGCCGCGTACGCCTGCCACCACAACACACACAAAACTTAAACTAAACGAGTACTATATTCTATTGGACAACAAAAAATACAAAATGATCCAAAAACCATAAAAATTTCTAAAGATACACTTAGATTCTATTATACAGACATCCCTAATATAACACGGTTAATTCGTACCGTGCTATATCGAAACCGTGTTATACGAAACCAGGTATACCATACTGTACACCGTGTAGTATCGAGACCTTGTCTTGTGTTATATCGAAACCGTGTTATACGAAACTTTGAAATCATACAAATAAAGGCAATGCGTACCGTGTTATATCAAACCCAAATCTTAAGGTGTAAAATTTTATGATAGCGGAAATTTCGTTCCAAATACTACATAAATGAAAAAGGAAGTTACCTTGAAGTTTTTATTAAGAAAAATAAATTAAATTCAATTTTATGATGAAATACAAAAATTAAAAAATACAACAATAAAATATATTCAAAGACTAATAATAATAATTACATAGTATAAAACAAGTAGAAACAACTTATTGAACGAAAAACAAGTTCAAATTTAAAATGCATATTTTTCAAAATCGTGTTATACTAATATCATTTCTTGTATCGTGTAGTATCGAAACCGTGTTATATTAGTCGCAATTCTTGGACCGTGTAATATCGAAACCGTGTTGTACAAGTACCGTGTTATACAAGGGACGCCTGTATTACTGCTTATTTTTCAATTAATAGTACTTAACCTACCTGCTAATTGATGTTAGGTGGGAAGTGTCTAACTGTCAACAAGATGTTTATAAGTTCTATTCCCATAAAAGGGAACAAATTATTTTGATTTCCTTGATCTTATAAAAGCAGTATCTCACTCTCTCACTACCAGAGCAGTATTCCAAATTCTACCTTATGAAACATGAAAGATAAAACATGAAATGAAAAAAATATTAAACACATATTACTCACACATTTGTCAGGCAAATTGTTCCTCTTCAATATCCTATGTAGTTCACTTAGCGCGACCACCCATTTTGTTTTCTCTGACTCGGACTCCGCCAACATTAGTGTGTGATAACGTTTACCTCCTTCTAGTTGTGATGTTGATATCTGAAAGTTTAAAAAAAATATTGTTTAATATTTTGTTACTAATTCAAAAATCTTTTTACAAGGAAATAAATAATAAAGTTACATACAGAAGTTTAATTATTGACTTTGAAATTGAAATCGACTTATAATGCAACCTGGAATCTAATACATACATAATATGTACTAAGAATGAAAAAAAAACCCAATAGTGCAACATACTTAATGGCCAAAATAGAGTTAAATATTTAACTTTATTAATACTGTTTAAGATATAATATAAGTAAACTTAAGTTGAATAACGACTTTATATGGAACACATAGGAAGTGTGTGTGTGTAGTCATATAGGACGAGTTTTAAGTAACGTAAACATATGAACAGAAATATGAACCATGTATCTATAGTTAATAAAATTGTTACTAAAAAGGTCAACAATTCCATAGATTATAAATAAAAAAATAACGACATTATAGATTAAAATAACACATTACATAAATTAAATAAATATTTAATACCTACCCTAAATATACAAGGTATGTCACGTTTGCTCGCATGTATGACGTCAGAGTCCTTCACTGACGTCACACTGAACTCCGGATCCCGCATGTCCAGCACTTGACTCACGCATACCGATGGGAGGGCGTTTCTGGAAAGAGAAAACATACTGAAAAATAATAGTTTTTTTTTCTCTGGGAAGAAATTAAGTAAAGATAGTAAATGAATAAATAATGTCCTTCATGTTTCTATATGTAACTTTATTTGACAGTAATTTCTAGGAGAACTAAATGTGTAATTTTTCACGCTGTATCTCGCATACGGCAGGGTAGGCTGAGTGGGCTGCGTGATAAGACACTCCGTTCCCTAGTTTCCGCCTAATTTTTCTGGGCAACGTTTATTAAGTGGCGGAACTCAACGCTAGACTTTTTGAATTGGTGCCAGAGCGAAGAAATGGAAATATTAATAAAAAATAATTCATTCCTTTGAGTGGGGTTCGAACCCACTACTATTGCGTGACACTTACTATTAAAGTAGTAACTAAGTTGAGAATAATTCTCAATATTTTCTTACAAAAAAATAAGTAACTTACCTATCCTGTGATATGTCATATAGGAACAATTTGAAATCGCAAACAACGACGAACTGCCGCATCCAGCCTTTCTTCACGCCGCCGGGCTTAGGAACCTATACAAAAAGTATCTAATCAATAATCTATTTTTTTGTTTCATAATGTTGGAGCGTATTTTTTATTTCGTATTTAGTCAGTGTTTGACCACTCCTCACATACAGCCACTCTTCCTGTACACTAGTATAAGCACACCTGTCCCCTACATACCTTCACGTAGCCCTCGTAGGCGGTGCCCTGTCCCCTGGCGGGGTCGATGCCGAGGGGCCTGCGCGACCTCTCGGGCGGCAGCGGGCAGCGCGCCGCCACGCGCGCGCAACACCGCGTGTGGACTGCTAAGCCACATGTTTCACAAACCACACCTTGACGGGTTAGACCAATCTGCGTGGGAATATTGTATTATTGTATTGTCAAACTACAACTTTAATTAAATTAAGCAATATACGGTTAAATTGTGACTTAACTCTCTTTACCACTAGAGCAACAATATGTATATATTTTTATATAAGAATTCTATATTCATTAATAAAAAAATATTACACTCAGTTTTCATAACAATCAAAATAAAATACACAAATTTTATAATAATCATGTTTTCCATTTATAACCTATCACTTTTGTAAAACTATTTAAATTGTAAAAAAAATATGCTACCATAACATGATACATTAAATTCCTATCAAAAATAATAAAAAATAATAATATAGCATCATACACATATAACAATTTTAAGATAAAAAAGCTCACCATTAACGATGTACAATGATTACATTTGGTAGGACTACTGAAAGTCCTAACTAGAAACTGATGCACCTTCTGCTTGCCAGGCACACTCGGTCCTAACGTCGGATCTTGTAATGAATACTGTGAATACAATATAAATATATAGAACACTTTTATGAACAATACAAAATAAATAATAAATAAACCCACTTTCCACCAAATTCTCGATAAAAAATTAATAAACAACAACTTACAGTGGACATCTCACTAGGCGAGCTCTTACACGAGATGGGTGATGCTGCACGCTGTTCCATTTCATCTTGGGATTCCGCTGAACCACTTAACGCGGTTGATTGTTGCGATCCGTACATTAACTAAAAAATATAAGTAGTCAATATAGAATACGCTTAACTCTTTTAGCTATATAAAAAGCCATAGATGGTGACGCAGTTGTCAAGAATATAAGTTAGTGTTGTGAGTTTGTTTACCATTAGTTTTACATGTTTATATTTAAAAACATTTCCATGATTAGTCAAACAAAGAAAACGTTAAGTTTTGCCACTTATCACTGACATAATGTCTAGGAAATGGATATAATTTGGAGAACTTTTTAATTTCTTCTAGGCTAACCCATTTTTCGTTGTAACTCTGACCACTTTGGGGAATGAGAAGATTAAGACATTTTCGTTGGGATACTCCAAAACAATAAAAAGAATGTACATTTTTATTATCATGTGTGTTAGAAAAAAAGGAAAAAAAATTAGTCATATTAGTATATTTAAATCATATTATTGTTATTAACATTACATTATAACAACAACATAAACGGTGAGTAGAATGAATACAAAAAATGAATACACAAACACAAATAAATTGTAACACAAAAAATACTTAAAAAACTGAAAGAACAACAAGTGATTAAAAAAAATAAATAAATAAAAAAAATCTAAACAAATACCTTTGCATTGCAACAATGCTGAACATTCCTGTAACGGTAATGCGGCGATATCTGTACGTGAATAAGCGATGGATATAGGATTAGCAAATGATAAGCTTACAAAATAAAAAAAGCTAAAACACAACATTAAAAAAAACATTTAACAATGTTTTATTGATTTTTATAGTTATACTTATTTATATCGTCGGTTTAGAGAGTTACCCTGCTAACTGCTTATTAAGCAAATTGTCAGGAGAAACAAAACCTTTTTTAAAAAACTACAATAGATTTGTATGTAGTAAACATATATAAAATAGAATAAAGGTCGATATTGATTTTTTTTTTCATATTTTCGAATGGAACAAGGATGTACCTAACGAAAAAAGAAAATAAGGATATAGCAGGTTTACAATCTATGAGTATAATTTTATTTACTCTATTATATAAATCACACTTACATACTTGATCTTAATATTTTTTTGTTCAAAATAGAAAAAACATAATATTTGCAAATAAAATAATAATTACACATTTTTTTTAAATTAATTTAAAAAATCAATCAAACATTCTAATTAAATAAAACACTAAAAATTAAATCAAAATTAACAAAAAATATTAAAACGAGAATGACAATGACTAGTTATTTACAATGTGCTATCACCAACGAAGTTAGTTATACTAAAAAACAAAGTCATATCTAAATATATCCATTAACTTTAAAATGAATAAAACTGAAAAACGTTATAACATAATTAGTATTAATAAATTGAAATTTAATAAAATAAATAAATCAACTTCACGCTGTATACCGCACATATCAGGGTAGGCAGAGGGAATCTAGAGTTAAGACACTCCGTCCCCCATTTTCCGCAGAATTCTGGAGGTATTGAGTGTTGAGTGGCCGAACTCAACTCCACGATTTGCCTTGACACCAGAGCGAAGAAATTAAAATATAAATTTAAATAAATATTTAATCTCCTCGAGTCGGGATCGAACCCACAATCAGTCAGTTTCGAACAGCTAGGGAGTGGAACTCCCTGCCTGCTCACCTGTTCCCCGTTAATTATAACCTGGCCGTCTTCAAGGAAAGAGTGAATAGGCATTTTCTGGGTAAGCATGCTCCACCATCGTTCGCATCGTCACTTACCACCAGGTGAGATAGCGGACAAATGCTTACCCATCTTCAATAAAAAAAAAAAGAAATAAATAAAAAAAAAGTCGCGTTTAGAGTCACACACTTGTGAACCTGCGCCACGACTTGACTCAAATAAAATTTAATATTATTAATAAATAATTATTATAATTAAATAATATATTATTATAAAAAATAATTTAATAAAATATATTTTCTAGTTTCTAATACTCAGTGCTCAGTGAAAATGTAATAAGATATGACTCCCATCTTTTTACCTTCAATTATGTATTGTAATAAAAAGCCTATTTATAGAAAATATCGATCGATTAGAATTGTTAAAAACAATTTAATATAAAAAGATTTAGATATAACTTTGTTCTACAAAATACAAAAAAAATCATGTAAAATAAAAAAAAACTTACCTTTTGTTCATTATTCATAGAAGCGACATTATCATAATGTCTTTCCGTAGGAGCTTCCTTCAAGAATTGCTCTAAGTAGCTCATTTGCGATGGCGGCCGATCCAAAACTGAAAAATGAAATAAGAGAATATTTTAACACTAATAATATAGATGAAAAAAATATATTACAAGGTTTAAAAAATTATTGGTAACACATAAACCAATCCCAACCGAAACCATGATATCAAAACGTCACTAAAACTATTTAATGAATATGTATTACATAGCGTAAAATAAGTACAGTCGAGTGACAAATTGTACGGATTATAAAAAAAAACAAAAATAATATAGAAAATCCAATTATAAACAAAAAACACCCGACTTTACATACATTTTAGTTGTCACAAAGTGAGGACTAGGACATGCACGGGACAGTACAATTGGCTGTTTAAACTAAACCTTAGCCCACACTTCAACACTCACACAACAATTATTCTGAAAACTAATTTATAATAACAATAGCAAATTAAAATCATTACTATCACAGATTAAAAAATAACAAAATAGATTAAAAATATTTATATAATAAAAAAAAGTATATTTCCAATAAGTTGTGAGAATGTTGTATCCACGTCTGAGGTTGTTTACAAAAACTAGGGTTTACAATAAAGAAAAAACAGATTAGTACCTAAGTGCGTATACAAACAAGTGTTAAAGAAAACAAGATCGCTCAGCGCGTTATACATTGGCAATGAATGGACATTAAATTTGGTTCATAGAAAGTTCGAGAACATAAAATAAATGGATTTGGAAGAGAAAAAAAAAACGTTTTCTGTCACATTCATGCCACCGCAACAAGCTCAAGCAAAAGCGAAGCGATTTACAAAAATAGAATTGAAATGTTACCAAATCAAATAATTTTGTAATTTTTTTGGAAATACATTACTGTTTCGGAGTCATATTAATATTTAGGAAACTTAATATATTAAATACGACTAGACTTACATAGAAAATAGACCCACAAAACAGCAATATCAAAAAAGTTGAATCAAAAATCATAATTTTCCTTGACACTTGCTCGTACTTACAATGAAAAAATCGAAAGAGTATACAAATAAGTACATAGTTATTAACTAAAAACGCAGCACAAAGACAGGAAATCCATGAAAAACCTTTTTAATGATGAGCAATTAATTGTTGGTGGATAAAATGTAAAAAAAAAATATTATTAACATATTAGACTTAATAAGTTGCCTCCAAGTATCCTTCCTCAGTTATCCTCCTTGCTATCTGAGCAACAAAAAAATAAATATTCTTTTTTATTTTTTTATACCACCAACAAAAATTATATAACCAAAGGTAAAAAAAATAAATAAAACAACATACACAATCACATATATCGACACTACTCTAAATAGGACACATTATGGACAAACTTATGTATTATAGGCAAAATATCACGAACCATTCTCTTCTTTACCGCTCCAGTAGCTCGACGACTTGGCCGAGCCTTGCCTCGCTGCATGCGCATAACTTACGACTTCAATTAACATTGTAATTAAATATTTTATTATATAAATATCTGTTTACTATTATTTTTATATTAATTTTATATAAATTCCAAAATTTTATTTTTTGATAGATACGAGTACCATAGTTTGATTGGAATGAAAACCATTAGAAGTAAATTTATTTTCTTGAGTAAGATTGTAATTTGTAAATTGAAAATTGGTTTATATTTTCTTAGTCAACCGAATATTTATTATAAAGCTATTAATAAAACAAACACTCTAAACAGAATCATGATTATTTTTTAAAGATACTAAATTATAAAATAAAAAAAAGCAATCTTAATTCAAAATTACTGAAAACAACTTAAAGAAAACAAAGAAAAGAAAAACAAACAAAATAAATAACAAAAGAATACAACAAAAGTTTAATATCGATATAGTTATAAATTATATAAATATGTACATCTACACTGTAAACGTGTGACGTCACACGCCCATATTGAAAAAATAAACATTAAATGCAGAGTAAATGTACTGTAAAAACTTAAAATAAACACACGGATACTAAACATAAACACCTTTCGTACAAGTCTAACATTACACTATCGAAAAAAAAATACAATCGAATTGATAACCTCCTTTTCTTACAGAAGTCGGTTAAAAATTTGTAAAAAGTACCAAAAAGTGTTAATTATTTACCGGTTTTTTGTAAATTTATTTATTAAAATATAATAATAAATTGTATATTTTCATATATACTATCATGAAATTGTAAGTTGATGCCGTTCCCTCTGCCAATCCTGCAGTATGCGGGATACAGCGTGAAACTGTTTTTTTTTTAAATATAAGTTTTATGAAATCTTTTAAAATATTTCATGTCAGAAAATGTACAAAAGGCCAAATAAAATAAATAAGTAAAATGCACTGAGATTCTAAAACTGATCTGTAATAACTTAAAATTAAAAACATCTACATTATGCTGTCCCTCTTCTTATTTCGAAATAAAATGATTTCATTAAAGGCTGTTTTTAAATTGTAAATAAATATTATATATATAATTCGAGTATATGACTAGTTCGTATAGTGTAGGCATTAAATTATAATAATTATAAAATTATTTCAATAAATCTTTGGTAAGTTCTGTTTTAGACTAGATTAAGATTCGAAGACTAGAAACATTTGACATCAGTTGGTGGGATAAACACATAATATCAATAGCGTAATACAACAAAAATCCACCTTTTCTCTAATTTTTATAGAAAAAAAACTTGTACTATATTTGTATAAATATAGGATATAAAAAAGGTCAAATTGATGAATATTCAATTTTAAATAAAATTTCAAGCATAAAACTGATGGTATACGAGTATAGCAACACCCCATATACATGACGTCACACCTAAAAATAGAGGTATGTAAGGCCTTAACCACGTACGAACTATCACAATAAAAAAAGAAACAGCATAAAACAGATAACAAAAACATAAATATTAAAAAAAAATAGCACCGCATCGAATACGTTTAAAAAATGCCACAGATAACACACAATATTTTTTTGTTAAATGCAAAAATGGCCCCAAAGAGGAAAAAGGAACAAAATTTTTAAAATTCCGTCACAAATAAAATACACAGCGTCGAATCGAATCACAGTTCCAATTTAAAAATGTTCACAGACAATATAACACATTTAATGTCCATATAGATAATAATATTATTTTCGTTTTTTTCGTCGCGGACGACGTTGGACTTTGTGGATGGATCCAACATTC
>JAEBDU010013140.1:0-84449 GCA_016802625.1 Heliconius numata
TTAAAAATGTTACGTCAATGTCATAGAATGTAAAACGTGAATTATAATAAATAATATATTTATAAATTTGTTATAATCTGTCACTTGGCATTGGTGGTTTTTTTTTAAATCAAATGCATTATAGATTTTTGCATGCTTAAATATATTATGGTAATTAATTTAAAGTAAACTATATTTAGTAATTAAGTTTTTAATATAAAACATTCGCCTTATTAAAATAATTGATTTAACACATTTCCCGGGTTTAGTGAAAAGAAACTTTGCTCCTCATTTTTCACCCGAATTCGAACCATCCCGTGTTGAGTAACGGAACTCATTGTTTTATCAGAGTGAAAGATCTTAATTTTATGAAGTTATTTATAGTAATATTATAAAGTTGTGTAAATCTTCTATATATATAAAATCGAAAGGTCACTCACTCATCACGAAATCTCAGAAACTACATGTGCTAGGAATCTCAAATTTTGCATAGGAGTTATTTATAGGACATAGGTACTTGCTAAGACGGGAATTTGCAATATTCGATTCCTAAGGGGTTGTTTTTGGGGTTGAAAGTTTGTATGAAACTTCGTTACTACAAATGCTATTTTGCAGAGACGTCACTAGGACGTAGTCATGGAGACAGAAATTAATAATAACATAGTTCACGCGGTTGAAACCGCGAGCGGGCCGCTAGTGCTGTATAAATATCGAGGTAGGGTATATACTATATTATATCCCGTAAATATTTGATATAACATACTCGTACTCTACTTGCGGACATAGACCTCAGTCTATCTTAAATATATCCAATTTAAGCAGCAATCGAGCGAAGCCGCTGTTAACAACTAGTACCTTTAATATCTTCTATATATATAAAAGGACTTGTCCTCACTGACTGAGGTAAGACGTACGCAGAGCCGTAACCGTTGTGCGTAGATACGTGGAATTTGGACAGATGTTTGCTTTCGTAATCTGGGCATCCACTAAGAAGGGATTTTGAAAAATATTAGCCCTAAAAGGGTGAAATAGGGGTTGAAAGTTTGTATGGAAAAAAAATTAAATCAGCACTGATTTTTATAAAATTTGAAATTTAGATTTTTAAAAGTATTTAATTGAACACGTGTTTCATCGTTTTGTAGAATTCTTCCCCTAAGGGTGCAAATAAGGGGTTGAAAGTTTTTTCGAAAAATCTTTTAAACGCCACCGATTTTTATAAAATTTGAAATTTAGACTCTTAAAAATATTTCATTGAACACATCTTTCATGGTTTATTAGAATCCACCCCTAAATACGTAAGCGAAGCTGCGCGCGTCCGCTAGTCTTCTTCTTCTATATATATAAAAGGACTTGTCCTCACTGACTGAGGTAAGACGCACGCACAGCCGTAACCGCTGTGCGTAGAAATGTGAAATTTGGACAGATGTTTACTTTCGTAATCTGGACATCCACTAAGAAGGGATTTTGAAAAATTTTAACCCTAAAGGGGTGAGATAGGGGTTGAAAGTTTGTATGGAAAAAAAATTAAATCGGCACCGATTTTTATAAAATTTCAAATTTAGATTTTTAAAAGTATTTAATTGAACACGGGTTTCATCGTTTTCTAGAATTCTCCCCCTAAGGGTGCAAATAAGGGTTGAAAGTTTGTATGGAAAAATCTTTAAAACGCCACCGATTATTATAAAATTTTAAATTTAAACTCTTAAAAATATTTCATTGAACACATGTTTCGTGGTTTATTAGAATTCACCCCTAAATACGCAAGCGAAGCTGCGCGCGTCTGCTAGTAAAGTATATTATTATTAATTTTTCACCCTTCTATTTTAAATATTTTCTTATATTAAGAAGCACACAGGACTCAGACGTAGCTACGTAGATTGCATAGCATTTTATTGTTACTCCTTGCGCTGCTTGCTAGGGTGATTATTCCGTGTCGTCGGCTCCCAATACTCAATCATTCCGCATTCAACATGGATTTCCGTGCGACGGCGCAAGATATTCATATTTGTGCAATACAGACATGTTTGTTAAATTATATTCGACGAATTTTTATAAATATTCTTTTCGGATTCGAAGCGGAATTTTGCAGGTGTATTTTTTTTCTCAACTTACTTTTCACGAATATTCCTCAGATAGATTGATGTTAAGACACCGTTCTCCACTTTCCGCCGTATTCTGGAGGCATTTCGTTTGGAGTGGCGCAAGTCAACGCCGCCCTTTGCCTCGACACCAAAGCGAAAAAATGGAAATATAAATTTGAATAAATATTTCATCTCCACGAGTGGGGATCGAACCCATATCCAGTAGATTTTACGGTCACACTCTGTGTGCCTCTGCCTCTAAAAACAAAAAAAAAACTATTTTTATTTTCATAATAAGTAATACTGAACAAAACATATTTCAGTGTTTTATCATACTGTTAAATACACGCGAGGGTGATATCAAGTTAAATTATTGTAAGCTATTAAATAAAATATTCAATTTTTATTGCAGAGGTATGTATTTATCGACTACGTGATAATTTCAATGAGCTTACAGTTCTTTAATTACAAGTTGTAGATTATGTTAGCTTCACGCAGTCACGCTGTCCCGCACACATCAAGGTAGGCAGAGAGAACCTATTGTCAAGACTCCTATTCGCACCGCGCGGCGTTGAGTTCTGCCACTACCACTCAACATGCGCCACTCAACGCCTTCAGAATGCGGCGGGATGTGGGTAACGGAAGTGTCTTAACGAAAACGAAGAGTTCTAACTCTACGGTCGCAGGTTCCTTCTACCTACCTTATCTGTGAGATACAGTGTGAAGCTAAATTATATAATTCAAGCAGGCGAAGCCGCCGACTGGGCGCTACTACGAGTATAATATACATAATTTATATTACACGTGATACGTGAATTCTTTATATCTTTGTGGAACTCTAACTAGTGTTGAATACATTTTTACCATTAATCTTTACCGTTGTCTACTCTGAGATTACCAGGGAATTGAGATGTGAATAATGTAATAGTGACGCACCTACCATACCTAACTTATTCAGTATTTCATTCTAGTACTATTTAATAACATACCTATTACAATTACGTATTTGATAAGTATAGTTATTATTGTCGATTTTTTTAATATTAAATCAATGAGGAATATCAGACATTGCGTATAGAACTGGAAGGAACTCAACGCCGCGCTCTACCAAAGCAAAGAAATGAAATTAAAAAAATATATACTTCCCGAGGAAAAATTCAACCCACAACTGTCGCATTTACAAAGCTTGTGCTACTCCGCCACTAAGACCTCAGCAATGTTAATATTTATAACGATATAACCATTTATATTTTCATATATTTGTAGATAATTTTAAATGTTACATTTAGCTCAAATGTAAAAACTAGACCTAGTTCACGTGATTGTCATACAAGCGATCCGGGTTCCAGGCGTAATCCCGTACTAAACGCCCGTTTTCTCTGTTTCGGGTTAGCCTTGCGTAACTGTTATCCTTTCACTTGAGTAACTAACACCGAACTGATCCTCTGTGACAAGGGTGAGATAAACATCTCCAGAATTTTCGGATAGAAAACGACCATTCCGTTTTTCTATACATAAAGTTGGAAGGTTAATTTTCTGCAACTCTGCTTTGCCCAATAAATATTTAGGTACTTTTCTTTGTTTTTCGTTTCTTTTTTTGTCATTGGCTAATGTATGTTGCCTTCCATTTTGTGTGTAATCGATAGGGAACAAAGGAAGTCACTTCAAATATAAATTACATTTTTAACTAAACTAGAATAAGCGTCCACTACAGTGCAAATTGCAGCTAAATCAATTTATCCTTTATTTATAAATGATGCGGGTCTGAATGAAGCTAATGATCGCCTTACATATGAAATTTAAGATCTTTTCGTTAACGTTGTTAAGGAAAAAATTTTTAAAAAGGTTATCAATACTTTTAAAAAAATTAGATTCACGTTGTATCCTGCACACAGCCTTAAGGGTAGGCAGAGGGAACCTAGTGTTAAGACACTCCCTTCTCCACTTTCTGCTTTATTCTGAAGGCATTGCGTGTTGGTAGCCTCGACACCTGAGCGAAGAAATGGAAATATAAATTTAAATAAACATTTCATCTCCTCGAGTGGGGATCGAACCCACAACCAGTCGGTTTTACAATCACACTTTGTGCCCCTGCGCCACGACTGGCCTTTCAGTACTTTTAAATTATGAAAATTCATTCCAAAATTATCAGTTACTTAGTGTATTTTTATAGATCTACAACAATCAAAATTTAGCGCCTATTAATGAAACATATTCCAAATAAATTAATTCTTGTCGCTTAAAATTTCAGATTCATTGAAAGATCCATATATTTGTGGACCACCAACATGTGCAGGTAAGTTAATTCGGTATTTTTGATTATTTTTCAAGTGTACATTTAAATTTAGGTTAGTGAGTACGGCAGTTCAGCAGTATCTATGAAAACTTTAGCGTAGGGCCAAATAGTCTTATACTTTAATGTAGAGGAATACCTACTTACGGCCGTATTCTTCCGTGCTACTCTATAAAAAATAAATTTATACCGAATTTATTTTTTATTGATACACATTAAATGTCATATTTAAAGTATGGATATCTGTGGATATGTGGAATGTCATTGTCACAAATGATGGAATCCGATCCTTCACTTCTGTCATATTGTTATTGTTTTGTAAACAAACAAAGTTTTCTATAATTCAATAAATACATACACTTATTAGTAATAATATAAAATCCTTGATATGTTTCGCAGATGCTGAAAAATTTAAGTACTTAACGCCAATAATATACCACTATGAATATAAAGTGAATGTAGAAACTTATTTTGCCGGCTCAAGCAACAATCGTTCTACTTTAGATGTTAAAGCTGAAGTAAGTAACTTTTTTTAAATATGCTAAATATATTAATATTCATTTATAAATTCAGACAAATAAAAAAAACATAATTTACAGGTTGTAGTACAATTTATTAAACCATGTGAAGGATTGCTGCAGCTAACTGATGTTGTGCTATTGGACCAAGATGAGAATTATCCTGTTGAAAGAGCTGAAAAATTCATACATGCAATATCATTGTATGATCTCAGGTATGAATTTTATAATTATATTCACTAAAAACTTAAATCAAAATATCTTATTCAGAACTTAGGCTTTATTAGTTTACTACTACTTCTACTTTAATTTTGTTTACTTTACTTTATGTTCAGTTTATATCTATTAAACACTCAAGCATATTTTTTTGAGCTTAAAGGATGGTGTTCAAATTATGAGTGTTTTTATATACATAAAGATTTATCTTTGTTGTAGTTAAAAAATCATAACTTGGATTTGGGCTTGCAACAAGGCATAAACTAAAAAAGTTTTTTATTATCAATAAGATTTCATCCTTTGCCGTTGATATCTACATATATTATGCTTGCATTACATTAAATTAATTGAATTGAATGATCTCATTATTCTTATCTTATTTTCTAAGCTTGTCAGTATGTATTTATAAAACAGATATAATTTTATATTATTCATATCAAGAATAATCTGTTAAGTATTTCCTCACACCATTTCAGGTTTTCGTTCCATGATGGTATCATATCTGAAATTTGTCCAAATGAATTGGAAGAAGATTGGGTCCTTAACTTTAAAAGAGCCATACTATCCCTCTTTCAGAATAGCATGAAGAGATTTGATATCAATTTCAAAGGAGTTGAGGTAAAGCAAATATAGAAAAAGTAGGTTTTGTGTTAATTTAAATTTCTGGACATAAAAAATATAAAATGTTTATTGACTTTTCAAAGTTGTTTTAGTTGAGAAATAATTTAATCTGTGTTAAAGTGTGTCTTGTAATTAGTTTATTAGGTTTCATAAATTAAATACATAGTTTTAATGATTTTTACTTCTTGTCAATATTCCTACACTTTTATCAGCTTCATGCCTATACTTAATAGTATATAATTTACTATTAATGTTTATAGCAAGATATTCATGGGACATGTAATGTAGACTACACAGTGAGAGGACAAGAGAATACCAGTCTCATTCTAGTGAAAACAAGAGATCTATCTCAATGTACAGACAGATACAAATATATGTCCATATTGCAAACTGTGAGATATGATTTTCAAAGTGTAAGTAAAAATCAACTTTATTATTCAGTCATTGTAGGGTAGTGCAACAATATCTAAATGTGTAAACAATATTTGTAGGGGCAATAAATTATATTCATTTTCCTCCTTTGATATACAAAGCACAATGTTGAAAGCCTCCACTGAATAAAAATAGTTTTGAATTTGGACAGTAAGCAGGTATTGTAGTATCTTAACACTGGGTACATTTTGTCTTGGCTCTTTTTAAAGTTAAAAAAACACTGATTTGTTTGATAGTGCACTTACCAGTTGTAAAAAATTAAAGCTTTCTAATAAAAGAAAATAATCTATTTTTTAAATTATAACAACTTATTGAGCTTTATGTTAGGCTTATTACCCAGAAAATATAGCAAAATAGAGACTTCACTATTGTACTAAACTATTTTTTTTTTGTTTCTTTTTTCTTTACAAAAAAATACTTAAAATATACTTTTAATAGGTGTAAGTATATGAAAAACATATTATCTTCAAAATTTTTTTACAGAAATTCCAAACCTGGCCTGTTCTCAAATCAGAAAGCAAATGCCGGATATCAGTAGACCATCACATTTACAAAACAGTTAATTGTAAGGAGAGGCATTTATTTGAGCCCTTCTCGGGGAAGAACTCTGGTGCTATGACCACTGTTATACAAGATTTGACATTAATAAAAGAAGTTAATAAGACTGGAACTGATACTATTTATACTGAAAATAAAGGCAAGTAATATTATTTTAATTTTGAGACTGCCTCTGCACAGCAGTGCAGCATCTGATTGTAAACATGACAGTTGTAGGTTCAATTCCCTCTTCTGTAATAATCATTAGCTATAACAGAACATGAATCCAAAACCATCAAGTGTACAGCCAGACACTATTTAATGATGTGTATGAATTTAATATATTTACTATGTTGTTAGTTCTCTATAATAAACATAATTCTTGTAATTCTGACAAAAACATAAAAACGATAATTTTACAATTTGTTTGTTTCATTATTTATTTAAATGTTAAGCAATTTTAAGTTTAATAAAGGTTTAATAAAATTAAAGGTTTAAAGGTTAAGGTTTAATAAAGTGATTTAACTTGCAGCTTGGACGGTCATACAAAAAAGGTCAAACATTCTCCACCATCACTCCCCATATGGAAGATCAGATACTGGTGAATTAAAATCAGCGAGAGATGTATTAAAGCTGTTATGCTTGTAAGTTTTCTTGCTTTTTATAGTTTCATATTGCATTTTTCTATATCATACAGATTTTCTTGTTGGCTGGTAAAACTGAACCCAAAGCAGAAAATAAGAATAATTTACTCCCAGTGGGGATCGAACTTACAATCATTACATTTATAATTAGACATTGCCTCACTGCGCCCAGACAACCTCGAAGCTTTTGGGGAAATGGGTTTTTTTTTCTGGAGGCATGAAGTGAGGCATTATTGAACATGCAGTATCCTCAAACATGAGTGGAACATTTTCCCGAAACGGAGTATATTTGTACTTATAGTTTGTGTATGCAATAAAGAATTTTATCTATCTATCTATATTTGTAATAGACAGAGCCTTTTCCCTACCCACCAGGTGTCACTGTAAAAGCCAATACCTCAAGTTTTCCACTGCTTACCCTCTTATACGGGAAAATATATGTCACCGTATTTTACAATTTAAATTAAAATTTCAGAGTAAAACCCAATTCTGATGATCAAGCATCATCAGTAGATGACAACATGGACAGCGGGTCCACTGTGGGTCTATGGGGCAGGCTGGTTCGTTCCGCCCGCAAGTTGCATCACCCCGCGTTAGCGCAACTATTGGCGAGGGCGCCCACTTTGTGCGACGGAGCTTCGTGAGTATATGTATAACTTAACTAATGTTATATGGTTAAAGTGTTTGGTGGAATATGCTAATCTCAGGAAGTTTAGGTTCAAATTAAAATTTTGTTTTATAAAAGCGTGTGTTAGAATAATAGAGATAATTAATACTATTTCTCTTATTTTATACTTTGAGACCGTTTGTTTGGGGACGTTCAAATTTTCGTTTTCTAAAAAACATTTAATCCTTTTTTTTCTCTAAAAAATGTATAACATCCTTAAATTTATCAGTATTTGCCCACAGAAAACACATATTAGATGCACTCCCATACATAGCGAGTACAGGATCAGTGGAGCTGATCAAGAACATGATACTAAATAACGAAGTGAATAAAGATATTAGACACGAGTGGCTTATGTCGATGGCAATGATACCACGGTAAGTGGCATTAGTCTTTTTATGATTTCCATTTTATTGATTTGATTATATATATATATACATAAACCAAAGTTAAGGCATTACGTTGCCATTAAGCACTTCCGTTACTCATATTCCGCCGAATTTTTGAGGCATTGCGTATTGAGTGGCGGAACTCAACGCTGTGCTTTGCCCATTTCTAGAGTGAGGAAATGAAAATATTGAATATTTCATTTCCAAAGCGGGGATTGAACCCACAAATCACGTTTCCCACAGTCGCACGCATTTGCCCCTGCGTCACGACGACCTCTCATATGAAGAGAACATGATTTTTTATTTAAATAATTCTATGTTTTCAGTCCCAAGAAAGAAATGTTACAAAGTATGTTAGAGCTTCTAGAAAAACAGAAAAATGACAAAGTGATCAGTTTCACTGTGTCCTCCATGGTACATTCTTACTGTAAACACAGTGGCAAATCGCGTAAGTGTCAGCATCTCGTAGTGAGATAACTACTAGACTAGATAAAGGTGCCTAGTGTTAAGACACTCCGTTTCCCTTGCACCGAGACATTGCGTGTTGAATGGTGAAACTCTACACCTCACTTTGTCTTTTTACCAGAGCGATGAAATGAAAATAATTAATTCCCTCAAGCGGACATCGAACCTTACCTTACCATCACGCTTACAATTATATTTTGTGTTGCCTCTTTTACTACTGAATTATACTGTAATATAAAAACACTTTTAACATTCTGTAAAATCGTAAGTTAATAGTGTATTAAAATGAACATTTGATAATTTACAGTTCGAGATTGTTGTGAAGAAGAAATTCCAATAAAAATAATAACAGAGTTTTATAATATTGTCGTTGGTATAAATGAAAAAGGAGTTCCGAGTGAAAGGAGTGACAGAGATGGCGTAAGTCTAACTCATGTATACCAATAATAGCTTATATTAAGAATATAAAAATCAGTTAACCTAGTGTTAAGACCTTTCCGCCGAATTTTGGAGTTGAGTGACTCAACGCTGCGTTTTGCCTCGACACCAGCGCGAAGAAATGGAAGTATAAATAAAAATAAATATTTCATTACCTCGAGTGAGCATCGAAGCCACAACCAGTCGCGCTTACAGTCGTTTCAGTTGATTTCATTTCTTATGTAAATGACTGTTGAATATGAGAATAAAGATCTTTAAACTATCTTAAAATTAAAGAATATATAATTTTTATATTATCCATTACTTTCTTACATTATAAAAGTAACTTAATATGGCAATCATATTTTTAGTCTTTATTTTACTTGAAAACTGAATATTTATTGCGCTTTGTCCTACTACAAGAGCAAGGAAATGAAAATGGTTGATTCTGTCAAGTGGAAATAGAACTTACAACATTCGCGTTTACTGTCAGATGGCGTACCGCTTCATCTATATACTATGTACTTTTGAAAATTAATTTATACATAAAACATTTATATTTAATATACATAAAACATTTATATTTAATTACAGTTGGTAATAGCTATAAAAGCGTTGGGAAATATAGGCGGATTTAAACAAGAAATCAGTGATATGTTACTAAGTATTATAGATAACTCTGCTATGCCTGTATCAATAAGGCTGGTGGCCATCGACGCTTTTAGACGTACGCCCTGTGATGAAACTAGGTAAGAACTTCCGAGACGATAGTAGCTTTCTGTAAGACCTATCGTACTGACATTTTTATGTAACTAGACGATTCCAAATTTCTTGTAAAAGCTTAATTAAATAAAAAAAGAATATGAAAATGTACACTTTGGATTTTGTTCCACATATTTATCATATAATTTTTATATTTAAATTATATAGTTAACAATTAAGTCAGTTACATTATTAACAACTCAAATATCAAAAAAAATTCTTGTAAATTAAATATAAATAATGCAGTGAAAACCTTTGGCTACATTGTTTTGTGTTGTTTTAAATTGATTATTCATTGTTTTATATTTCAGAGAATATTTTCTAGAAACGTATAGAGCCAGTTTAGTCGATGTTGAAGTTCGTATTGCGTCTTACTTACAAATGATGAAATGTCCTAATCTCAGTACTATTAGAAAGATATTTCTCACTTTGAAAAACGAAAAAGTAAATCAAGGTAAGTGAGCATGTAGGTATAGTGTGTTACTTTTTTTATTTAAACATCTGATCTGTTTAATATATCTGATCTAACGCTTTTCAAATGCGATCAATAATTAGTATAATAATAGGAGTGGGTTCTATTTCATGAAACACCTGTGGATTATTTTGTCACCCACTATGATATGCATTCTAAATACTATCGGTACCATCGAAAAGCATTAAATGAGCCTTCCTCAATGGATGAACTATACAATACAAAATTACATAGAAATTTTCCAATTCAAACCAGTAGTTAATATTAGCCCATTCAACGCAACAAACAGCTCTTCAGCCTTACAATATTAATATAGAAGTGCAGATAAATTTTAATCAAATATTTATTTGTTTTACAGTGGCAACATTTGTATGGAGCCATCTAAACAATCTTGGTCAATCTTCTCTGCCGTCTCGTGTGGAGATACAAGGCTTACTTTCCGGCAATACAATGCCACAGTTAGAAGATAATCCCGATTTTAGAATGTTCTCGAGAAATTATGAACAGAGTGTTTTCTTCGATCAGTATAATGCTGGTAAGTAATAAAGAAAGTATCAGTTCAAATTTACTTAATATTCGTGTGAAAATTTCAGGTTTCGGCAGGATTTGAAGTCAAGTTTTTTTAGGAATAATTCACAGTTTTTAGTATTATTTTAAATCACTTACATCTCATACCACAAATTATGTAAATAAAATTGTATATTTTTATAAAAATACTTTGGACCATTAACAAACGCTAAATGACGTATGAAGCTAAAGTAATAATAAAAAGTAATCAAATTCACTCTTATTTCCTATTTTTAATAATTTTATTTATTGTTTAAAAGGTGGCAATTATGAAGCAAATGTGATATTTTCACCCGACTCGTACATACCGAGGTCAGTGTCTCTCAATCTCACTGTGGACATGTTTGGAGAATCTATTAATTTATTGGAGGTAGGTTGCAATTAACATATATTTAAGACGTCATAAAAAAGGTATTCGTATCAGAAAGTATTTAAGTAAAATTAAAATGTTCACTTATTTACTGATAGAGCATTTCATGAAACATATAAACAATAGAACATAAAAACAAAACAATATACAGGGTGGAATTGTCAGCACCACTTTTAATGAAACCACAGTTTTAACTACTCTATAAAAGCCTAATATAATTCGGAAAAAAAAATCCCAAAAATGAAAAACTTATTTTTTCAAACAAAATAAATAATAAAATTATCGTTTTAAAATAAAACGCCATTTATAAAGTATAACATAGGCATGCACACACTTACCTGTCAAACCGGAAACGTCGCACGTGTGTGCGTCACACGAAATACAGGTATGGATAAAAATCGTGAAATGAAAAAAAATTCCTACGTCCAAACTGTTGAGGTACTTTGATTAATTTCTTAGGTGTGGGTTTGAAATATATTACCCTTTATGCAGTTTCAATAAAAGAAGCGCTGCCTCTTCCGCCCTGTATATATGAAAATTTTCACAGTTTAATTCTTGAAGTTTGTTAAAATGTTACTTATATGTAATTATTTAAAAACATTAGACATAATATAATAAATTTTTAAAATATAATTTTAGATAAAAGCCCGAGGTGAAGGTTTCGAAAGATATTTTGAAAATTTATTTAGTAACAATGGTCCATTAAGCAAAAACAAAATAAGGGAAAAAGTTAATAAACTACGTTTTTTACGATCTACAAACGAGGCTGATGAAGTCCAAGAAAAGGTCGATAATCTCGGATATAAAAATAATGCTTTAAAACATCGATATCCAATGGCCGAATTAGGATTTAAAGTTTTTGGAAATGAAATTTCCTTTTGGAGTGCGGAAGGGGATGAAGAAATAAAAAAATCGTTGGAAAGGCTGAATCCGAAATTACGAATTCTAGAGATTTTGTCAGGAAAGGTAAAGAACTTTTGTTTAACTATGAATTAAGTTTAAATTGTTACACTTAAAATATATTTCCACAATTTGACTACAAAGAGTGAGGAAAATAAAAAAGGGTCCTCAAACAACACACAATATAAAGAAATAGATTAATTATTTTCAAAATTTTAATTTTGACATGCGGTCCTATAATTCATGAGGAACCTTAATACTGCATTCCCTCTGCCTAATCTGTTAAAAGCGGAATACAACATGAAGGTAAAAATATTTATATATTTTTTTATTTTGCAGGAAATATCGTACAATAAAGCGTCGTTATTCCTAGACACGACGTTTTCAGTTCCAACGGGGTGTGGTCTTCCATTAAATATGAACTTAATGGGAACGAGTTACGTTGACACTAAAATGTCGGGGACAGTCGTTGATAAATATACACAATCTGGTAATTTGGATTTTGAAGGAAAAATACGGCCTAGGTATGATGTTTGCTAGTTTTATCTTTACTTATTAAAAAAAAACGTTGAATAATTATTTTGGCGCATGGTTAAAAAAGTCAAAACAAAACAAACAAAAAGTTAATTTTATTATTATTATTATTGGGCGTTGAGTTCCGCCACTCAACAAACATGGCCTCGAAAATTCGGCGGAACCAAGAACGGAGTGTCTTTACACTAAGAACTTACAGAAGTTAAAATATATGTAATTTTTCAAAAATATATATTTTATTACATTCCAGTGTAGCAGTAAACATAGCAGCCACAATGAGTGTATCAGCCGGCTCCTTAGCTTCCAGTGGAATCAGGCTTTCTTCCAGGTTATATACAGCCACTGCATTAGAAGCCAAGTTATCTATACGTGGTATCGGACTTTTACGCTTAGATCTATCTTTGCCTAGAGATAAACAAGAGATTTTTGCTGCTAAGTAAGTATTTTGTGTTTAGTTTTTAATGAAAAAAAGCTTTTTTCTGGAATAAAAACATATCTATTTTATCTAAGCATGCTTTAATAACGTGATCATACAGAAATATGATATTTTTCTTAAAAATTAAACAGATCTGAACTCCTTATACTACACGGAGACCAAGAGTTACCACAACAAGGTCTAAACAAGAATAGAATAGAACAGAACACCTGTAGCTGGACGACTTTTGATAAAGCCATTGGAATTAAAGTGTGTGCTGCGTATCAGGTATGTTATCTTTTTAATCTTCACTTTTCATCACGCATATAGCAGGGTAGGCAGAGAAATAGTGTTAACACACTCTGTCACCCACACATTGCACAATTTTCCAGATATTGCTTGTTGAGTGGCAGATCAGTGGTGTAAATTTATTACAATTTATTTTCGATATTATATGTTTTATGACTACACTTCAAATGTTAAAAAAAATCAGCTCATAATTAGTACATTACTTAAAACCTAAATACATAAGTAACACAGTGCCATACATCATTGTTATTATTCGTTTGTAAATAAAAACAATGACGCATGGCACACCACACTCATGTGGAAGAGAAAATGTTAAAAATATGTACCGTGTTGTTTTTAGTTTCCGAACATGACAAATCTTAGAAATGCACCGTATTTCCTAATGAGCGGCCCAGCCAAGTATATAGTGTCTTTAGAAAAAGCAGATCCTTCGGCTAAAACTTACGCTTTCCAGTACAAATGGGAAAGAAATGAAACTACTGACGTATTGGGATTCTCATTTGACACCCCCAATAGCAAGGTAAGTCTAAGATATAACATTTTAAAAATTTGCTTAAAATTGTCACTAGATTTATATTAAAATTTTTCTTATAATAAATGTACAGAAGCTAATGCCATGGTGAACGAATGTTCGGAATAATCTTCTCTGTAATGTCTCGTATAGTTAAAATTTTTGATTTTTCACAATAACTATAATAAAATAACGAATAACATGCAGTTTTTTAGCTTGACGCTTATTCCCGCATATATGGGCTAACAGAGGAAACATAGTTTAAGAATACTTCGTTGATGCACTTCCCACTTTTTGATGCATTCATTGCGCATTGATACATGACATTGCGTGTTGAAAAGCGGAACTCAACGCCACTCTTTTTTTAATACAAAACTTATTTTTTTAGGAAAAACGAATGTTAAACGCTTTACTTAGCATCTCAAATGCATCCAGCACAGCATCTTTAACTCTACAATCATCTGAGAGTACAATTAAAGCTAAAGCTTTATATAAAAACTATCCATACGACAAATCCGTAGAAGCAAGTCTAGATGTGGACGGTAATAAACAATTTGATACGGTAATGGCGATAAAACGACATGATATAAAATACGGTTTTGTATGGCTGCCACATGCGTATTGGGTTATTAATGATGTGAAGATTGCTGAATTGTCTGGTAGGTTTTTTTTTCTATTTGAATCACTAAAGTACTTTACAAGAGCTTATTTTGATTAAAGTGTGTGTTAAGTATAATATAGCGTTAGATCATACGTATCAGAAATTTTGCTAGCTTGATATATTAAAAAAAGTAACTACATCTATAACATTAGTTGATTGTGAAATGGGACAGCGTCAAATTGTAAACGCGATGATTACTCTAGTAAAACAAACCGGGTGGTTAAATACCACTGAACAGCACGTAATATCTTAAATTAGCTCAGTACATGAAGAATAGAAAGAATCAAAAATTGAGAATACAGTGTTACGACATTCTAAGTTAATTTTGTCTAGCCCGTCAGATTTTGCAAATATGGGAAAACATAAGTAAACGTAAAAAATACTTAATCCAAAATTTATCCTGTAAACTATTCCTAAGAATCTAAATCTTCCAGGCAGTGTAAAAGTGAAATCTAAAGGCGGCATCACACAATGGGACATAACAGCCGATTTCCAAACAAAACAGTTAGCCAGTCGACTTCTAGGATACTATACTATAAATGGTCCTACACACGGAACTAAATTACAACTAGATTATCAATTCTATGGAAATCCAAAGCAAACTATAAAAATCGATGGCCTTTATACCGAAAGACCGATGGCATATAGACACGATTTGTATGGAGAATTGTCTATGGAATTTACAGCTTATCCGATGTACAATTTCTTTTCAGTACTAAGGAATGTGGTAAGTTTTATATTCGATATATTGGTTTTGGGACATATCGTGGTACCTTTCTATTTGATTTTTGTTTGTGTGTGATTTTATGTTTTATGTTTGTTTATTTATTGCTGTGTTGTCTTAATATTTAACGTGTAATGTTAACTGTTTCTCTGTTAATGTTTCAATATAAGTAGACAAATTAGATCATTTTTATTTACACTTATAATATGAGAAACAGTTAATATTATTTCACAATGTTGTCGTTGTTATTTAAAGGAATAAGGAATAAAATTCATATGTTTGTTTCATTCATTTCTTTCAACCCTTCTGTATAATATAATAGTATGTACTCGCATGGCTTAAAGGCATGTTTATTTGGGAAATGGTTTTATGTTATAATTTTTGCATGCCCTATATATTACAAAGCTCAAAATAATAGACAATCAATCAATATGATTAGAACGTAAATTGTTTTTGCGGTAATTTTTATACTTTTGCATGGTAGTAGTAGAATATACGGTTACGTTAATATAACAAGAGTGCGATATGCAGCAGTAAAATTAAAATGGAATCATAAGAGAATCCTACATTAAACTTGTTATAGTGAGGCTTTACGAAAATCATAATTTACATTACTTTGATTAAAAATTTTAATTTTATTTAGATAGAAAAATAAACAAAGACATAACAAAACAAACATACAATTTACAATAAAATTGTTTTAATAAATCTGTTTTATTATAAGTGTTACAAATTTTCATTATTACATAGAGAATTTAGTCTATTCTTTATGTTGTAAATTTTTAACTATCTGTACCATTAGAAATCATTTATATAAAAATTATTTATCCTGGATTTTAAGGAAAAATTTTACAGCTAATATATTTGCATACATTAGAATTATTGAAAATTATTGTATATAGCAAGCATGTTGGGGAAACCCGGAATATTTTTTCCTATATCATATAAAGGATATAGGTAAAAAATATTATAATATATTATACTAATATATTTGAGGCCGGCCCTAGTAAACGTGACGGTTGTAGGTTTGATTCCCAGTAGGTGAAATAAAATATTAAATATTTTCAATTCCTTGTTGTGGTAACAATAGAGGAGAGAATGCACGGCCTTGCGTTCCACCAATCAATATGCAATACCTCAAGAATTCGGCGGATAGCGAGTAACGGCAGTCTTCATGGGAACGTGGGAGTTAGTTAACACTAAGTCCCCATTGCCTACCCTGCTATGTGCGGGATACAGCGTGAAGCTAAAATATACCTAGGATATATTTTTTATTTTAAACATTATTTTTGGCTTTGGCAGTAATAACTCAATGGCTGTTTAATATATTCCTCTCTTAAGTTTTGCTGATTTTATAATCGTATTTTATTTTCTTTTAATCTGAAAAGTACTTATTAATATTTTCAATGTCAATTTCCATGCTTGAGTGGTATCTGAACCTACAGTCACTCGATCACGAAGAGACATGATTGTATCAGCTTGTATCCTGTCAGGTACAAATGAAGTCATCACATTTCTTACTCTATGGAAATTATAACTATTAATATAGTTTTTTATTGAACACTGATTGTTATTGTATACACACATTTATTATTCAAAATGTTTTAGAAAACTCAAAGTCACATCGACATTGCTTTCAATGTGAGTGCCTCGAAAGCTTTAAGCTCAGATCCAGCGTTTACATTCGCTTTCCGACGCATCGATAAAATGAATGGCTTGAAATTAGATACACAATTATCTTTGAAAAGACCAAGGCCAGTTCTGTTAAAATTACAATTTGATCAAGTAAGTATATATTTAAAATATTATTCGACCATCTAGGACAACCACTTTTGTCACGATATATGTACCTAAAAACTTACATAATTATTTTTACAACAGTGGCTGTTATATTTTTTTAATTAATTATGTATTAATTTTGTTGCTGCAAAACTTCGTGCTCTCCGTGTAAGCCATAAGAAATGAAATAAATAATATGTAATTATTACTTTACAGACAGGGCCGAAATACTCAGCAATGGCATTACTAAATTTCAATCCTAAATCACGGGAAATACTTATCTCGGGATATCTGTTCGCACCGCCAGGAACACAATTGTACGCGGATGCTGAACTAAATGTCACTTTACCAACTTTACACCCTTGTTCTATGAAAGCTAAGTTACATGAGAAGAGGCCAAATGAATTTCAGGTTGGTTTTCATTATACATTTTTATACACTAGGGACGCAAACCGGACCTCAATTTTGACTCACTGCGCTCGCAAAATCTCGGTAGTGTTCACATGTTGAGCGAAGCGAGAAATTAATTTATGATTTTTTAAATTTTTTTTCGCCTAAAACCATCTGCGTCATATCTATATGTTTGCAAATTTTCATCTCAATCGGTCAAACCGTTTGGGGAGCCTATTGGTGATAAAGAGTGTAAAAAGTTTATGACACTGTAGTTTACTTTTTCATTCTTTTGTGGCAAAATTATTTTAAAATCTCCCTGTGTTTCTTTTCGTTTCTATCAATATTTATTTTTTAATTGAAAATTTATATTTCATTTACATTTATATTTTACACCATATTTTATATTTTATAAACAGGTAAATGCAATGGGTGTATGGTTTACTGGAGTGGACTTCAACATAGATGCAGTATATCAAGATCAATCCAAAACAAACTTAGCGTCTCATAGACTTAAAGTCTTAATAAATTCTAGTCATTTCAAGGATATTGCAGTTGATGCGAAATTCACACAAGACAATAGACAGATAACTTTTATAGCCGAGGTTTGTGACAAATGATTTTATATTTGTTTTTTTTTTAAATATATATTTTTAATTTGTTTTACTATATCTGACATAGGAGTCAGCAGATGGAAGTCAATTGTGAAAACATTAATCGTTTTCGAGACATTGCATACTGACTGGAGAATTCGACACCGCCCTGTCTTGCTGAAAACAATTGATTCCTCATTTCCATTCGAGGGGTATTTGAACCCATAAGTCCTTTTACAACATTTTACGCTGTCATGGCACGCATATCTATATATATAAAAGGACTTGTCCTCACTGACTGAGGTAAGACGCACGCACAGCCGTAACCGCTGTGCGTAGAAACGTGGAATATGGACATATGTTTACTTTCGTAATCTGGACATCCACTAAGAAGGGATTTTGAAAAATTTTAACACTAAAGGGGTGAAATAGGGGTTGAAAGTTAGTATGGAAAAAAAATTAAATCGGCACCGATTCTTATAAAATTTGAAATTCAGACTCTTAAAAGTATTTAATTGAACACGTGTTTCATAGTTTTCTAGAATTCTTTCCATAAGGGTGCAAATAAGGGGTTGAAAGTTTGTATGGAAAAATTCTTAAATCGCCACCGATTTTTATAAAATTTTAAATTTAGACTCTTAAAAATATTTTATTGAACACATGTTTCATGGTTTATTAGAATTCACCCCTAAATACGTAAGCGAAGCTGCGCGCGTCCGCTAGTATCATATAATCCAGCTGGTCTTTAACCAAAGTTCAAGTAAAAAAATATATCATTGTAATATTTTTTATTCTTTCAATTCCAGGGTGAATACAACGAAGATACATACAAAACTTTAGTTAGATATTTATTGCTTTCCGATCAAAATTTCACCGCATATGGGGAAGTCGCCGTTAGTGGGAAAGCGTATAGTCTCAACTTAAATGCTGATCTTAATAATAATACTAATGTCAACATGGATATACATTTCGATCAGTGAGTTTTTTTGTTTTCTATTTACTTTTTTTAAGTTTACGCTGTATTCCGCTTATAGGCAGGGAGAGGCAGGGGGAGGGGGCGCAGGGTAAGCAGAGGGAACCTAATATTGAGATTAAGACAAAACTAGTCTTAAAACTCAACGCCGCGCTTTGTCCTCTTACCAGAACGAGAAAATAAAAATAATTCTGTCCTCCTAGTGTGAACGAAACCAATGACAACGATTGACTACGTTTAATCAGTAGTTCTACCCCTGCGCCACCATGGCTTCATGTACTTAACTATAAAAAAAAAATTCAAATAATTTTAACGAAGACATTATAAATTAATAATTTTAATAATTAAAAATAAATATTTTATAAAATACGTTTGATATTTATTTCAATTAATATTAGTAATTCATTCCATTTATTTCAACAAATATATGTTTTTAGGTTACGTGATGTCCACATATCTTATATGCGTGCTATCTCAGAAACTCAAAAACGACTAAGCGCTTCTTTCAACTGGGATGCAAACCGGGACCCCTCACAAAAAGTCAGTATAGACGCGAAACTGGACCATAAGGGTAAATGGAATCACGCCGGCCACGTTACCTTGCATTACCCGGGGAGAGTTGTTAATGGGGAATTCGAATTCTTGCTTAAAGGTTGGTATTTTGTTATGGTAATAAGCTTGTTTTACTATTTTTTTGTCATTATATTTGACTTAGAAACGAACAGGGTCTCCTTGCAGAAAGTTAATACACTAAACATCAAGGACCTATTTCATAGAAGAATTGGTATTCTTATTATTCTTGTTTTGTTTTGGTAAATTTATTATTATAATTATTGTAAACGTCTCGTAATTAATAGATGATTCATTTAAAAAAAATCATATCTGGATTTTGTATTACTCATTTTTTAAAGTTTATTGTGAGCGCCCAATAAGTCTTCTACGAGATATTTCACCAGGTTTTACAGGATATCTATAATGGACAGCTTAACTTCCCCAATCATATATCTCAAAAAAAAAAAACATATGTGAAATAATAATTTTAATAAAACAGAAAATACAATCAATTAAAAATTGTTTTAATTTCTTTTACTTTACTTATTTTCAAATCAGATTGGTTTTGCGAATGGATGATCCGTATGGGGTGGGCGAGTCCTACCGCTATTGTGTGGCGGGTTAAGGCGTTTTCTGAAGCTCGTGAACAAACTGTATACGCCCTGTTGTCCAGTTTGAGCACGCCATTCGCCGGATGGAAGGATACTAGCTTTAACCTTATGTAAGTACGAGTATAATTTTGCAAAAAAATTATATATATGTTTATATTTATATTTTTTAACTTTGATATTTTCAATAGTGCTATGACAGTTCTTTTTACTTTTTGTTCTTTATTTAAATTTACATCGAATTATGCTCTCTATTAACGTTAAATTTATTATTAAATATGTATATATTACCTTTATATATATAAAAGGGCACTATATTCATTACTATAAAACATAAATTTAAAAGTTAAAATTTTTAAAGTATTTTAAAAATGGAACATTTATTTATTTTTAATAAACATAAAATGGTGCGAATTGTTTTCAAAAGGTGGCGTTACAAAGACAATCTCCAAGCAATAAACGGTAGTATGAATTGGCAAGAGGATTACTTAGCATTCGGACTATTAGCGGACTATTTATTTACTACGACTAAATTCTATGGGGAAATAAATGCATTAGTCAACTCTACTATACCTACTTTGCCTAAAGCTGCGGCTATAGCGAGACACACAGTTGTATGGAAGAAGAGTGCTGATACATTACTTACTTTCCAGGTATTTCAGAAAATCTACAAAAAATTGAATGTATTTTTAAAAAACGTATAAAAATTTAAATCTATTTTTAAAAATCGTTAAAAAAATTACACCGCCGAACGTTAAAATTTATATACGTTTTCAAAAATATTTAGTTCCGTTCCTAAATGTGGACTAATACTTTAAAAGCGTTGAAAAAGAAATTTGTTTTTTTAAATTATGTATTTAAAGGTAAATACTAAAATGTACATGAGAAATGTTCAATTCTTTTTATTTAATTCACTTTATTTTTTAAATAATTTTAAGATTCAAATCGAGTCACAATAATTTTAAATGGAATTTTGTTTGTTAAATCTTGTCATAGCTGTAGCTAATTTAAGTACAGTTGCTACAGTTGAGGATCTTCTTCTTCATCTTCCACTCAGAGAAAATTGAAAAAAAAATGTTAATTGCTCAAAAGATTTTTTTTTATTTTAGTATAACGAGGATGGTCTTCTAATGATAAACTCGTCTTGGGCCATTAATAAAGGTGTAAATGAGAATAACATTACTGGAAGAATGACTCTTCTAACTCCATTCCAAGTAAGTTTTTTTATGTATAGTTAACTTTTAATAGATTATAAAGTAAAATGAATAATTTTAATACCAATAATCCGTAACTAAAGACGCGCACAAGTGAGTGAAGGTTTATATAGTAAGGCGACGGTTTATATTATATATGTTCATTTATTATTTTAGGGCTATACCAAAGGCTTTTTGAAAACAGAATTTGTACTAGGTCACAAGAGGGATATTAAGGGTGTTACTTATCTGGACTTAGAGGAAAAAGTTTTAAAAATATATGTCAATGGTAAGATTTTTATTTTAAAGTTGTAGTATTTTTTTTAACTAAAATAAATATACAAAATATTATTTAAAAAAAAACTAAATTTTCTTATTTGTGAATAAATTAAATTGAATAACAAAAAATAATTAAAACTTATCAATTTATTTCAATTTGACTCAATTTTTAACAAAAAATATTTGTTGTTTTGATTTAACGACTGTTGTTGGATGCAATTTAAAATATCTAATATGGATTTTGTGCTTTATTATACCATTTCCAGGTCACATGCGTCGCATAACAAACTGTATGTTAGTAGTAAACGTAACGAGCCCAATGGCGCAGTTTTCGCATAGTTCAGCACGTTTCGGCTTTGTTGAACACGACCGACATCTTGTTGCCATGATTGTTACACCTAATTCTACCACTGGTGGGTATTATTTTAAATTTTATCTATCACAAAACTCTAATTTATGTTGCATATAATTAATATATCCAAATTCGTACGTAATATATAACGTTTTAAAAAAATACTCAACTACAATTTCATTCTCAACAAAAAAATAAATCCTCTTTCAGGTATCGAAATATTACTGAAGCTGACGTCACTGCAAAATTTCCAAGTATTTGGACATATTGCACTGCCTATACAGTATTTGAATCGTGCTATGGTTACCGCTAGGAGAGGTTCAGAAGAGGTGAATAAAGTTCATATAGTAAATGGAATATTCTATAGAAAACACTGATATATTTATTTATTTATTTATTTTTATTCATGTAAGTGCTTAATGTCTGCTCACTCATCGAAGTTCAATAAACACAGTGGCTCAACCAATGGGGGTTCGACCCCCACACAGGGGATAACTTTTTTAAATTCCCTGCTGTTATAAGACACAATGTCTTATATTCGACCAGAAAGCGAAGAACTATATAAGTTTCTTCATATTAGATTCTTTTCCTGTTATACGCAGAATAAAGCGTGAAAAATAAACTATTTGTTTAAAAAATTGGGACATCCTTTATTATTTTTAGTTTATTTATTCTATATAGTTTAAAAATATTAAATTAAATAGTATTATCAATTGCCAAATGATAATTCTAAGCAGTTATCCTTAAGTAGAGGAAATTTGTAATAACTTCCCTACATAGAAGCTAACAACATTAATAAGTTGTGACAAGTGTAAAAGAACTTCGACGTATCTTGGTTAGTACGTATAATTTAGTAGTCAGAGCTCTTAGACGATTTCCAAGAGGTGCGAGTCCAAATCTCCCTACCTTTTATACGTTTTCTAAATAAGTATTTCTTTCCTAAGTGTGAATAAAGAAACAACTTTATTAGCTTGATATTTTATCCATCTTAAGGAATTTTTAGCTTTCATTCTTTTTTTAGAATTATGGCTACTTACTACAAAAAAAAAATTAGAATTTTCTTTTTTACTAAATTTTCAAGTTTTTCAAAATTCAAATTAAAACAATGAATAATATAAAAACATACTTTTATTTTTCAATTTCTGATTTCTTTTTTATTTCAGGTGGATTTCAGAGTAGGTTGGGGTAACATGGACTTTGGTTTTACCGGAATATGGCAGTGGAAGTCAGTACTTGATTTTGTATATGTATACAAATTATATACTCCCTTAGACGGTTTTGAAGAGAATGGCCTCGTTTTAAAGAATATTTACAGAAATGGTCTTGATACTGAATTATCTATAAGGTTGTCAAAACATAAGGTGAGTTAGAAACATATTTTAATGATATTTGTCTTTTAAAGATTATGTTATTAAAAGTATAATTATTATACATATAAATAAATAATAGTTATTAAAAATTATTTTTAATGGGTTTTATTGGCCTCGATTATATTTCATAGTTTTAAACATGTTCAATAATTTAGAATTTTGTAAAAATATGTGTAATTTTACATAATAAATAAATGTATATTAATTTCCATTATTTATTCAGTTCGGCATAGCGATTTTCCTCGTAGACAACGGTAAAGGTCTTCTGGATGTTATAAATGACAAATTTCAACATAAACCGGGAAATTCCGATATGTTTATAGAGAACTTTGATACTGAAGCGAGTGTCACTTTGGACACTTTATACTACCCGACTATTACGTTTCATTCGCATATGTTGAAGGTGAGCTTGTTTTATAATTACATTTAGGTTATTTTATGAAGTTAAATATGGTATAGTGGCACGCGATAACTGTGGGTTTGATTTCCGTTTGGAGCATGAAGCATTTTTACTTCCTCGCTTTAGTGACAAGACCAAATTCTACAACTCAAAATGCAATGTCTCGAAAAAATTTAAAAAATAAATAAAGTCCGACATTGAGTTCCACCACTCAATTCCTCGATTTCGGTCAGAAAGTGGAGAATTAAATGTCTTGATTCTTTTCCTTTCTTTCCTACTATATACTGAATAAAATATGTAATGAAATAAAAATATAATTGTTAATAAACTTTTAATATAAGTTTCCTCTTATTAAATGTTCTTATAATTATTTTTTTAGTTTGTGGGTCCAGATGAAGAAGATATACTGGAAGCTAATGCTACTCTGCATCTACCTAACAAACCACCTATAGTGTTAACAGACGTTTTCGTTCTGGAGGTAAATCTGTCCAAAACAAATATGTCATTTTACTAAGATATATTTATTTTAATTAAAAGTTTAAAAAAACGGCATGACAATTGCTACCTACATATTGCATTGACTTATGAGTTTAAACAACATTAAAAAAATTATTACACACACCGTGTAAACGCTACGGTTGCTGGTTCGATTTTCACTTGGGGTAATGGGGTATTTTCATTTCTTTCGTTTAGTAACAGGATGGAGTGCGGCGTTAAGTTTAACGCAATGTTTCGATAATTTGATGATGCCTGGAAAAATAGGTACACAAATAAACACTACACTTCCTTCTGCCTACCTACGAAACTAAAAAAGTACTTTGAAAATACTTGTGTCCCCTTTGAGGTTGAACTTATGATATATATTTATATCATAAGATTTTCTCTGATTAACTCTCAACATATGGACGATGTAGCAATAAGGAATTTATTTTCAACATTTAGTGTATCACATAATATAATATTAATATTTATAATACATTGTAGTATTTCATTTTACTAAGAAACAATAAATAAATAAATACAAAACATTACAATTTAATCTTTTATTTCAGACATATACAGTAATGCGTAACACATTGAATCTAGTGACGCCATTCCAAGCAGTTAAACAACTGAAATCCGTCTACACGGTCGATATAGCTATTGGAGAAAAAATCAATGTTACATGCGTTGCTTTACTTTATAATGGTACTTATTGGCATGAGGTAAAAATGGTCTTTTTCAATTATGCCCAAAAGAATAGTTTTATTTTAGATTATTCATGACATATGTTACACTAATTCTTCAAATTTTAATAAGAGTAATATTTCCACATCAGATATTAATATTCCAACGCTGATCCGCAGATTTCATACAAAATCTACTATGAAACGGAGACGGGTGAGGACGACGCGTACAAATCGTACCTCGCATCAGTCGGTATAGCGACCCCGCTCGCAGTGCTCCCTGCACTTGAAGCGCGCGTATCGGCCCGCCTGGAGGATGCGCTGTGGAAGCTGTCCGCGGATATGGCCATGCCGTCGTTCACCGTCACCGCTCTCGCCAGGCTGGAGGTGAGTAATGCTATCTCGCTCGCACTTATATATTTGTAAAATGTGCTGTAAAAACTATGTGTGCGTGGATATAGCCATGCCATTGACTCTTTTTTCCACCTGTTTAACATTCTATAAAATAAATATACAAAAAATATCATATATTTTTTTACAGCTGGACGATCCGTTTGTGGAAACTTCTGGCAGTCTAAACTTAACTTCTGCTTACTTAGAAGATTATTTCATAAAAATGGAGTTTAAGAAGGAATTTTCTGAAGTCGAAAGCGTTATCGGTGGCGGCATACACGTACAACAGGGTGATCAGAATAATTATGTAAGTATATATTATCTATACTTCGATACTAATATTATAAAGTTAAAGTGTTTGTTTCATTCAACGCGCTATTATCAGGAACTACTTTTGGAATTGAAAACATATTTCTGTATTATCGAGTAGTATATTTATCGGGAAAGCTGTAAATTATAATCCGTATAACGTTATGTATAACGTTAATTGTTTCTTGTAATTTCTCAAATTTTTAAAAATATTTTTTTCTACAGCTATTCGCAGACGTAGTGTGGCGTCCACCACCGTCTCGCCATATACGTTTTAAGGCGCGCGGGGCCCTCGTACCCGTCGTGCCACCATCAAATGTAGCATTAATATATAGTGATGAAGATAAACAAAAAACTCTCACAATAGATCTAAGTAGCGAGGAAAATTATTATTCGTTGAAAGCTGATCAAAGACCAACTACATTGAGCATTGCTGTCGGCACACCGCATAAAGGATTTAGGTGAGTTTGAAATGTATCTATATGCTAAAATAGTATTAAGACTGCAATATACTTTAACTTACTTAACTTACTTTTTGACTTCGTCGACTTTTTGACAAAATGAGTCGTAGCCGCGAAGTTAGGCCTAGAGTTAATCAAAGCAAGAAAAAATCTTTAATTCAAATCTGCACTGCCATCTATGACTAACTTGAGACTCAGTGTTACAAGCGAAAATATGATTTATTATATAATATGTCTGCCTGACATTTGCGAGTGCGATAAAATTATGACTGTTAAAGAGATCGAATGAACGACGGTATGCCTTTTCCACCGTCGTCGTCGACTTTTTCACATTTGCTTTTTGTTCTGACGTGGATATGTCTTAGATTTAGTTACAATTATTTAATATAAGACTCATTATTGCTTACTACTATCGAAGACAATAGTATAATATTATTAACAATTCTAAAGTGTTATTCCACAAAAGGAAGGAAAAGGAAGGAAGGTTTCCTAGAGGCGCGGGTTCAAATCTCGCTACGTTCAAATAATACAGAAAGAGATTATATAACACAAAGCAATAAGACATTGTAATTGACATAATTGCTATTATAATTTATTTTACAATGCCAAACTTATATACTATTTTGACACAAAATTTTAGAGCCATGAAAATTATAGGGGAGTTCGAGGCAGATGACATTAGAGGTTCCTTCGTCACTGATGCTATTGAATATGGAATTTCTGGAAAAGTACTCAAACGAGACCCACTGGAGGTATTTTTTTCATTCTAATATATTTAATGCTAAAAACACTTTTTAGCTTCACGCAGTGTAACCCCGCATATTCCGTTTTGAATTTTTGAGACATGTCTCGTTAACAGTTAAATAAATGTCTACAAAAGATTAAAAGTCACACAGTACTTTCTGTAACGTCAATTTTATGTACACTAGTTACTAACCTGAACAGTTGAAAAATTAATGAGATTATAGCTCGGTGTTGAGTTCCACCACTCAATGCAACAAGTGTCTACACTAGATTTCCTCGGCGTATCTATTCGGGATACAGGGTCAAGCTTAAAAAAAGAAAAATCTTGATATTATAGTAAAATTCGTTTATTCTTTCCAGTTAACCTTAACTCTAGTCCCCAAAGGGCAAGGACAACAAATAACAATACGTATGAAATGTGAGACGTCCCCCACTGTGTACGGCGTCACTGCACACGTGATGGGACCTATGGAGGCTACTATCAGATCAAAGATAGAAATGCAAAGTAACTTCACTGATGTTTATTTTAAGGTAAGATGATTGTAAAATTAGTAAGTGTTTTACTATTTTTAATGTGATTATTTACAAACTTAGGAATGAATAATATTTTGAAATGTATACAAATCTTTTGGAGATCTTCTAAGTGCTCATGCCAAATGAGCCACACATTCAAATTCAAATTCAAATTCAAAATATTCTTTATTCAAATAGGCAATTATTATAAGCACTTTTGAATCGTCGAATGAACATATGATCAAAAAGCTACCACCGGTTCGGAAGGCAGTTCTGCTGAGAAGAGCCGGCAAGAAACTCAACAGTTGCTCTTTTCAAATTCAATGGTACAATCTATTACATTTGCTGGCAGCTATCCTGCATTACATTCAATAGACATTAATTCCATACATGTTTATCCTCTAGATATTCTTGAACAGTGTAATACGCTTTACTTGTTAGATTTTTTTTTACACATATTTTAAATTTTTGTAGTGGCAAACTAAGAATACACTGCGGAATTTTATTATATACACGTATACTCAGACCCATAAAGGATTTATTAACTTTTTGGAGGCGAAAACTTGGTGTAACAAGCTTATCTTTATTTCTCGTTTCTATCGTATGATTGTCACTATGTTTACTATGACAATGTATATTTTGTCGGACAAAGAGAATATTATAGTATATAAATTGGGAAGCAACTGTAAGAATACCTGCATCTTTGAAAACATTTCGCAGAGAATCTCGCGCTCTTAGTTTATAAATATATCTTACGGCTCTTTTTTGGAGGATAAATATTGAATTTATATCTGAAGCACTGCCCCATAGCAGCATTCCATAAGATAAAATACTATGGAAATAGCTATGGTAGACTAGTCGGGCAGTGTCAACGTCCGTCATTTGTCTTACTTTTTTAATTGCGAACGCGGCAGAGCTGAGTTTATCTGCAAGTGCTTCCAGATGAGCGTTCCACTGGAGTTTGGAATCTATAGTAACACCTAAGAAAATAGCTGATTCCGACACATTAAGAGGTTCTCCTTTAATTATCAGATTAGAATTATGTTTTTTTACATTTGGTAAGGCAAACTCGATGCATTTCGTTTTTTTAGCATTTAACATTAGATTATTAACATCAAACCAACGAAGAATATGCGATAATGCACTATTCACTTCGTCATAGCTTATTTTATTTCGGTCAACCTTAAATATTAAAGAGGTATCATCCGCGAAAAGTACTATATCACATAGGTTCTTCACATAAAAAGGCAGATCGTTAATATAAATAAGAAATAAAAGAGGACCGAGAATAGATCCTTGTGGAACGCCCATCTTTAGAGGAGATCCAGATGATTTTACATTATTTATACTAACCTTCTGGATTCTTCGGTTTAGATATGAGGCAATAAGATCAAGGGCAGTACCCTGTATACCATAATGATATAGTTTTAATAACAGAGTTTCATGGTCTACACAATCAAAGGCTTTGGATAAATCACAAAACACTCCAATAGCATTTTGTGACTTCTCCCATGCGTCATAAATGTGCTTTAGGAGTGCAGCACCCGCATCCGTAGTGGACTTGCCTTTGGTGAAACCATATTGCTCACTATGGAAACAATTGTTAATATTTAAAAAAATTGTGAGCTGATTGAACATTATTTTTTCAAATATTTTACTTAAGGATGGTAAAACAGAGATCGGTCTGTAATTTCCAGGCTCAGATCTATTTCCACTTTTGTAAAGCGGCACTATTTTGCTATATTTCATTAAGTCAGGAAAAGTACCGGATTCTACACAATTGTTAAAAATTAAAGCAAGGTAAGGAGCAATATTAGGTATAATTGAATTAAGAACTTTAACAGACATGCCCCATAAGTCACCAGTTTTTTTTAAATTGAGGCTTTTAAAAGTTTTGACAATTTCATCTGGTGACACATTCTTAAACACAAAATTTTGTCTACAACTATTTACATGGGTCTTTAGTATTAATTCTGCTTCCGTAGGAGATGATGGCAGAGAACGTGTTAATTCAATAGATATATCAGAAAAAAAATTTTGAAAAGTATTTGCCACTTCTAAATCTGAATTTAAGATTACATTTTTAATTTAATAGGTTCACTGACAGCTCTAGATCTCCCAGTTACAGTAGTAATAGCATCCCATGTAGCTTTAATTTTATTACTAGAGTTCAAAATTTTTGCTCTTATATATATAGACTTAGCCTGGATACATACCTTTTTAAATATTTTTGAAAATTTTTTAACTTTTAACAAGAATGCCGGATCTTGATTCATTTTGAACTTTTTTAAAAGCTTGTTACAACATCTTACAGAGAGTTTTTTTTTCATATTTCAGTAGTTTATGATATTTAATCTTTACTTGACGTTTTATGGTTTAAAAGTAGTAGTAGTTTAGTTTTTTTCATATAATAAAAAAACGTACTTTCAGGTGGATTTGCCAAAAATGAAAAGTAAAGAAATATATTTCAAGTCCCGCGTAGATCTTTACCCAGAATTGCGTAGAGTGGTGTCTGTGCAAGCGTCTTCGCCATTACAGAAACTTAGTTTTGTCAAAGGAAACACTGATTTTGTGTAAGTTTTATTTTATTATTTTTTATTTTATTAACTTGTTCCGTTTAGTTCCGCCACTCAATACGTAATATCTTGAAAAATGGGCAGCGCATAGGGACCAGAGTGTAATAACTTCTGCTGACTCTATTTATGTATGTGGGATACAGCCTGAAGAAATCGTCTATCCATATATCCATTTATATAAGAAAATCTCGCAATTATATTTTGACCCGTTATTAGCCCTCATAGGGTTAGAAAATTTTAGTTTAAATTCTGCAATAAAAAATGCAATATTTTCATACGACCTTGATATTTGTGCAAAGAAGATAGGGATAAAGAATTTTCTACTATATAATTCGGATTACCAAGACCATTGTTTTTTATTTAGAATAAATTGACTACTAAGTGATAAAACATTCAGCTCTCCGGTTTTCATTTAAATAAAATTATATAGAAGTAGGAATTGAAACATTTTTGTACACCATTACTTTATCGTTTTTTAGATACTTTTTAGTACTTGTGATGCATATTATGTATGACTATTCAATTATTTCAGATTCGGTCCAAAATCTGGCTATTTATTATGCAATTATGAACTACCAGACATGAAAGGAGATGGTGATCTAAAATGGAGTTTCCTTCTTGGAGATTTGTTTATAAGAGTGAGTTTCTTTTTCTTGACAAAATATTTTTAAAACGTATATTAATTTATGATCATTTAAATATATGTGTTGTAAATAATAATATAGATTTTTTATATTTTAAAAATTATACTAATATAATTTTAATAAAAAAAATCGTCAAAATTTACCAAGTCGGACGATTCGTTTTGTTGTGTGATTGTTATAGCTAGAATAAGGTAAAAACATAAAATAAAATAAGAAAAAACTATATTAGACATTAAATACATTTGTTTCTTATTTATTTCTAGGCAATAGGTCAACAATTACTTAAAGAAACACAACGTAGTGTAGATTTGGATATATATTTCGGCAATAACACTGAGGACGGACTTTCTAAAACTAATGCAGGATTTAGAATGGATTTGGACAGGATTTGGCAGTAAGTTCAATGTTCTATATTATTAAATAAAACTTGCACAAATGAGAAACCTATCAGTTTACCGAAAATACTACTAAATTCAATACAACGATAATAATTAAAAAGTAGTTTGAAAGTAATTCAATAAACTGACAAACAAATACTTTTTAAATGTATTAATTACAAAACAATATTAAATTTTCCTACTACTTTCAGAATTGGTGCAAACGCATCATTCGGCCTAATAATGGAAAAACGTATTAATTTAATAATAAATGCAATACTTCCCAAGCCTAATGTGGACGTGCACACATTATACATTGACGGCTTTATGGGAGATGATTCTAAGCCAGGCCAAACCTTAGAAGCGTTGTATCGTACGGATGTTACGAAAATACGTGCTGGGTTAAAAGGACAGGTACAATTAATTGATTATCTTTCTAACTCAGATTTAATCTAAGATTAAATCAGCTTTACGCTGTATCCCGCACACAGCAGGGCAGGCAGAGAGAATCTCGAGTTAGGGGACTCCGTTCCCTCTTCTCTGCCGAATTCTGAAGGCATTGCGTATTGAGTGGCGGAAATCAACGCTTTGGCTAGACACCACAGCGAAGGAATGAAAATATAAATTGAAATAAATATTTCCTTTCCACGGGTGGGAATAAAACCCACAACCAGTCGATTTTGCATCACATTTTGTGTCCCTGCGCCACGACTGGCCTCAATCTTTCCCTTACAAATTTTATCGCTTATATTACTTAATATGTTTTAATGAAACAATTATTGAGTGGTAATTAATCTCGCATTTGTCGCATTTACAATCACGTTTAGTGGCAATACTACTAATACAATAACAGCAATACTACTAATACAATAACAGAAAAAAAATATTTGTAGATATTACAACAAGCAGAAAGTTTCGACGGTAACGCCAAAGTGACTTGGACTTCGAATTCCGTTTACAAAGATATTGACAATTTATTATCCTATAAATGGGATGTAAATGGCTCAAAACATGTAGATTATACACTAAGTACTCCAATCTATGAAAATGAACCTACATTTACTGTCCTTGGATCATATCAAAAGGATTTAATACATGGATACCATGTTGTGAAGTAAGTATATTTGAAATTAAAGTATTTAAAAACTATATTTATAAATGTACTTTTCTTGATATATTTAATAAGAGAGAAATTTCAAACAAAATTATGAGATTTTTAATTAGTTTTAATTAATATTTTTAAAAATTCTACTGTATTATATATAAAAAGCTAAAAGATAAAAGGGACAGCTAGAAATGTTTATACACTTCAATGGTTCAACAAGATGCAGAGGTTCGACTCCTGCGACTTTAAAATTTTTATGTGTCTAATTAATTTAAATGACTTTTTTTCTCAATAAACAGAGGATTCATGCATCGCCCAAGATCTTGCCAAATAGGTGAAATAGATATGCGTTATGGTGGCATTAAGCATACAGATGGACATTTTAATATGACGACTCCATTCCAAAGGTTGCCTTGGTTGAAATCTATATTTGATGTGAGTATATTTAACGTTTGTTTTAGCTTTACACAGTATCCCGCTTATAACGTGGTAGACACAGTAAACTTAGTGCTAAGACACTCTGTTCCCTATGTACCGTTTCAATTTCAAGACATTGCGTATGGAGTGGCGCAATTCATCAGTGCTTCAACATTATTACAAATAATATATTTTTTTATAGTTATTAATTAAACTCACAACTGACACTAATTTAACAGTATTTTTTTTAAATATATGTATTAATTTGATTTATTTATTTACTAACCTAACAAGGGGTAGGGGGAGGGAGTAGTATTAACAAGAATATAGTGAATGCCTTTTTTCCTGAGAGTCTCGAGACGGGGCATTTATTAAAACCGACTAAATCGTGAAAAAGTTGAGAATATATTTAATTGATATAAGTATATACTAATAACTATAAAAATTATAAAAAATACATTTATTAACGACGAATAAAGTAATAATAATAAACTATTTTTTTTCACAGATAAACAATGCAGAACCGCAATCAGACAACAAAATAGATTTATTCTGGCTAAATAAATCAGCTTCAATTAACACAACACACAATTATATAAAGAAAGATAATGATTTCAAACAATATGGCGCCATTTCAGTCTCTGTGCCGTTAAATACACAGCATTTAGTTAGTACTGAGTATTTTTATGAAGAGCAAGATAAAACAAGTAAAGGAAATGCTACAATTGATTTCGATCGTGAAAGATTTTTAGAAGTGTTCTTTGATAAAGTATTGAGTAAAAGTGATAGGAATTTGGATTTAGCCACAATGAATATTGAAGTGGAAAATGTGCACACGCCATTTGGAGTCAAATACATACATGAGTACGACGGTATTGGTAGTATTGTAAGTATTTTTTCTTATCTTTTCCGCCGTTTTAGTATGAATGAAATATTTTCTCCAATTCTTATACTCCTTTAAAGTACTTTAAGTGTTTGGCACACAGAACTAACCGCTGTGTTTTTTTCTTATAACATAGAAAGGTAAACAATTTAAATATCAGCATCATGAAACTCTTTGCTTATTCTTGTACTTTCTAACTTTACTACGTAGGAAGATTCCTATATTACGCATTTTATACATATATGTATACAATATAAACCAACATTATAATAAGGCCTTCGCTTACAGGACGCCAAACAAGCAACAATATTCCATCTCCACAATGCGACCATGGCCAATATAACGGGACGACTCGACATGTATACTTATGATATTGGCAAGCAGCTCAAACTAACTGCCATACACGGGAACCGAACCTGGACCTTCGAGAATAAATATGAAGCTGTCGATAAGGAACTGAAACAAGGCAGTAAAGTGACTTGGGCAGAGGATGTATGGATCAATTATGATATTCATGTTACTAATATGAGTGTGGTAAGTTATTGTAAACCTTTTTTGTAATTTGTTGGTAATATAGTTTTGGCTTTAAAACTTAATTTTGTACTCTTTTTATTTGTTCTTTGTGCATACATATTTTGTAGTTAGCGGAATAGGTAATTTGAATCTACTCTATTTTCCCTTTCTGTTATTATAACGTTATTGTTAATCGCGAAGACCAAATCTGCAAGGAAACAATTAAACAAATTAATGATAATGTTCCTTTAAATGGAAATTAAACCCACAAAATGTTTTTGTGGGTTTAATGCAAACCGCAATGTCTCGAATACTAAACAAAAAGTCTGAAACACAGTGTTTTAACGCTAGATTATCTCTGCCTTCCTCCTTTATGCGGAATACAATGTGGTTTGTTTTTATTTAGCTAATAAGAATAATGTTATCTTACACAAAATTTAAGGCCGACACAGAATCCCAGCAAATAATAATGGACATACGTTACCCATTACGTACATTCCGCGTAACCGGAGTCTATCACCTCCAAGACGCATTACTAGACGGCAACGCGCTTATTCTATGGAACGTCAGAGCTGAGAACAAAAGTGCGGAAATAAAAGGTAGATGGGAAAACCCCGTCACTGAAAGTGGGAATTTACATGATGTTTATTTGGGTTTGTCGCATCCGTCGTTTAAGAAGGTATTTAAGATTTTTTTGTATAATTTTTTTAAACATACATTTTGTATAAGTTTTTTTTTACTGTAGCCACTTTGATACTGAAGGTGCAATGTATTATAAACAATTGTAATTTTACCAATTTTATTAGTAATATTAAATATATTTTGACATATAAAATATAAATGCTATTGATTGTGAATATAATAAATGAATATTTCTAAATACACTTAAATTAATAATTCAAGTTACAACTTCATTAAATATGTTTTATATATCAGTAGAAATATAATAATTGCTTTCTTATTTATTGATTTCTCCCTCATTTTAACATGCATATAAATTGTGAAGTAGTTTATTAGTATTAATGTAAATTCCTCGACAAAATCATTCTTCTAGGATGTAACACTCAAAGGACAGTATCTCACAACTCCAGCGGTCATGTCAAACCTATCAATAGAATTACAATATTCGGACTACGAAAACGAATACTTAAAACTCAAATCGATACTAACAGATAACTCAAACGGACCAGTCAGAGATTATAAGTTTGCACTGAAATGCACCCATCCGTCCACAAATCTAGACTTAGACATGACGTCGGACATAAATATACACAGTCGATGGTACTACCTGTCTAATTATTATAGATTCCAAAAGTCATTGTTCTATCAGAAACTGAGAAGGAATCAGTTATTAATTGATTTGAGTGAAAGTCTTGTTAATTGGGAGGTAAGATTAATTTATTTATAAAATTAAGGTACTGCGTCTAATTGTAAATGTGATGCCACCACTGCCACCAAATGTGATGATTGAACCCAAAACAGTTCGATCGTCGCTCCTGAAATTAATTATTATTTTAATTTCCCCTATCTAGTAAGATAAAATGAGTAGTTAATTTCTGCTACTCAACACGCAAAGATTCAAAATCCGGCTGAAAGCAAAATGTGCAATAAGGCATGTTTGTAAAAGTAATTATAATATAAAAAAATTGAACATACTGAACTGTTCTTTTGATGAGGTCATCAGGCCGAAAACGCGACGATTGTGGGTTCCATTCCCACTCAAACGACTGAATTAGTTTCATTTCTTCTCTTTAGTAACAAGACAGTTTCACCACTCCACACAAAATAACTTGAATTCTGTCGAAAAGTGGAGAACGGATATGTAACGGTCAGTGTGAAATTAAAAACATATTTTTTTTCAGCGTGAAAATGAAACATATTACTACAAAATGAATGGCACATGGTCTCTAGTCTATCCTAAATACCAAGCTAAAGGCATAGTGTTAAGGACTAACGCGAATGACACAGTGTTTGCAGAATTATCAATGATTGATAAGGCAGTGGTTGCACATTATAATAGTTCTGATGGTAAGTGATGGTGCAACTCACTCGGTTAATAAAGATTTAATTAAAAAATATTAAATATTACTGTACAGTTTAATTAATAAAAACATTACTAAGTAAGCTCATTAAAGCTGATCAATGTTTTTGCTAGGAATAGCGCAACATGTATGAGTACCCACGCATTCAGTGTACTCGATCACGCACCAATACGATACTATAGACGCTGCCATTTTATTATATAGAATTTTGTCATGTTTCAGACATTTCCTACCACATGATAGGCAAAATAATAGACACTAGGTCGGCCAGAGTAGACGCGTGGCGCAACTACGATGACGTCACCACAGTCGACTTAGCCTCCTACGTACGACTTAACCATTCCCGCCTTCTTACAAGCGCATTTAAATGGCGACCGGAAATATTCGCAGAAATCAAATCTCAAGCTGTTAACACTATGAAGATTTTGTACGGACAAATTAATGATACTCTAGTTATTATAAAAGAAGCGCCAATGGAAGCTCATCTCGCTTTAAGAAATATATGGAGTGACGCTAAACCGAGAGTGCGTGATTTCTTAGACGATTTAAACGATTTACACGTTATCAAGGATGACCTGGACGAGTTCGAGCGATTTTTAAATGAATCCTACGATCATAATGATTTTTATGTTAAAGATATCGTCGAATTTACTTATTATGTATTAGATGAAATGGCCATTAGAAATCATTTGGAAAGTTTGCCAGGATTCGTGAACGATGTGTGGGGAATGATGGGAAATACAAGCTCGTCGATCAAACAAAGTCTAACTTACGTCGTAGATTCTATCAAAATGGCGTACGCCAAATTCCTTGAATCGGTTAATAAAGTTTTAGAAGCGGATTTAATGGAGTTAGTCTCGGATAAGTTGGAAGCGATGATTTTACAATATGACAACTTTGTTAGAGATTTACATATGAAGCTTTTGGAATATTGGGAGGAAACTTGGGTAAATGCTACGTCTAGATTGGGGAAGTATTGGCACGACCTATTAAAATCTATAGAGCCGTTGTTTTTCAAAATGTTACATTACACTGAAGCTTTCGTTGTAACAATATGGAGGGGTGTAATGGACTTCTTCCATGAAAGAACGCACGAACTGACAGACACGCCGTACTTTAATTATGTGTCTACCTTTGGACATGAGATGGACCGGTAATATATATATTTTAATTTCTAAGATTATTACAATACACTAACAAAAACATTACTTAATTTCAAAACTAAAGTTACATTTTCTATTTCATAGTGCGTTTTAATTTAAACGAACTAATTTAATATTACAGAATTTACAAAGATCTAGTGAATAACGACATTATAACAAACATAAGGAAATACAGTAAGAAACTGTGGAATGTGATTTGGGCTAAAATAGGAAAGTACATACCATTCACGGACGAGTTCAAACAACTTTACAATGAATTTAATAACGCTTGGGGTAACTTTTTGAAGACTCCACAAGTGGTTTATGTTAGAGAAAAGGTATATATTTGTACTAATATTATAAATGCCGTGAAACAGTGTATGACTTGTGAGTTCAATCCTCACTTTATTGAACGAAATATTTTCGTTTTATGATATATTCATTATCCCCACTGAATGCGAGATACAGAAATAGAACCCACAATCGCTGCACTTGCAGTCAGACGCTGTGCTATATATATGATGATGGGGTACCACCTCTGCTTTCATAATCATATACATTTTTCTTGTTTTTCTTTTTAATTAATAATCTTATGTTATAACTATTGAATAGTACCAAGAAGCCTACGAACGTCTAAAATGGTGGTACGACTACTTCCTAATTGGAGAAGCGCTCGATAGAGTGTGGGAGATATTGTATGCTAAAGTAACTGATTTAGCTAAAACTGCACTACAATATGAGGAAATGTAAGTATTACAGTATGATCTATATATCCGTCACTTCGGTTGATGGAAAAGTCCAATAATCCGAAACCTTACGAATGCAATAGAGAGTTGCAATATATTTTTTATTATTTTTTCGAATTGCTTATTTTTTTAACAAACCTTTGATCTCAATTGTTCATTTTTAGATTTTTTTTATTTTTTTACATAAAGTAAAATAATAAATTGTTGTTTTCTTACTATACATATATGTATATATCAATATTTATATCTACTTATTTATGTTATAGACATCGCACACCCAAAACGAACTTCATATTCGATCCTCACAAAGGAGAGATCATTCTAGAACAAAAGTTACCAATGTCTTGGCATGCATTTAATCGAACACCGGACTTCAGTGAAATATCGGAATATAAAACTATAAGGGACTTTATTGACGAATGGCTGACAAGTAATAGAACCATATGGGCATATTATTATGAAATACGACCGTATTTAGATCTAAATAATGTTATTCCGCCGTTTGGTGGTAAGTTTTTAAAGTAAATTTATTTTGTTGAAATTTAATTGTTACATTGTTAACATTATACAGTAAAATATTTATTTTAAAAGGTATAGCAATGATGACTGGCCAAGGTACACTAGTAACGTTCGACAAACAAGTGTTCACGGTATCTGAATCTGGGACTTTTCTCCTAACTAAAGACTACAAGCAAAATAACTTCACTGTGTTAATGGAAAGTAATGATGATGGAAGATATGATTTGGTCATACTCACTAAGAAGAATTTGATATTTATTGATTTATATAAAGAGGTATTTAATTATTTATTTAATAAATTGTATAATATATTAATCCAATATTATATTGCTGTCGTGATGATGTAAACTTTGGGTTCGATTCCCACTCAAGGATTTTTTTTTCATTTCATCCATTCTTGCAACAAGATAAAAGCGCGGCGTTGAGTTGAGGAGAAAGCCGCTACTTAACACTCAATGTCTATAAAATTGGATGGTGCATAGGAAACGAGGTTCCCTCAGCTTACCCTGAAAGACATATACGAAATACAGCGTGAAGCTAAAAAAGATTTTTTGTTTCAGCAAGTATCCCTAGGTCGCTCTCTACCTCTGAACTTGCCAGCAATAGTTGATGATTTAATAGTAGACCGACGAACAGACATTTTATCTATAGAGGGACAGAACGGATTAGATATTGAATGCAACTTGCTGCACAAAACGTGTAAACTGGAAGTCGCAGGTAAATAAAAACCTAATTTTAATCTTGATTAATAAAAGGTTAAGCTAAAAATATAACAAATATTTGATATTAAATAACTAAAACTGATTAAATGCATTGTCTAATTAGACCAGCTACATAAAAGTGCAAACTGGACAATCCCAATTTGTATAACCTCTGGTAGCGATTCGAACCTATATTCATCGTGTGACAATACAATGCAGTGAATATTAAACGTTCATTTTATTCCATTTATTTTACTTTATTAATTTATTCGTTTTAATATCTAGGTTGGTACTATGCAAGTCTCGGCGGCCTTCTCGGTACTTATAACAACGAGCAATACGATGAAAAACAATTACCGAACAATACAATAGAAACCGACATAAAAAATCTTGCCCACGCGTGGACTATAAGAAATGTGACCGTGGGCAAAACACCACCGAAACAAAATAGCACTGTTTGTGACAAATTCTTTAGAAACAAAGTTTCACCGTTGCATCCATGTTTCTCGTTGGTAAGAATTAATTTTTTGTTTTATATTATTAATTAGTTGTTTTTTTATTTACTATATTTATTGTTCAGTACAGGAACCCACTCTTCACGTCACGTACATACACACTCACACATAAACATACACTCACACTCATACACATTCATATATGTGATGATATTTTACTGAAATCAAGTTAACGTTTAATGTATAAAATTAAATTTCCATATGAAATATTTTACTCTGTAGCGCAAAACTTAACTTTTTTAATTACCAGTCAATTTGACCGGGTATAGGTATACGAGACTGACGGTAGGCCTAGTGTTAAATAATGTAAATGTTAAAATTTTTCGAGCCACAGTGCAGGTTTTTTTAAACTATTTATAAAAATATTAATAGATATCGGCCGTACCGTTCCACGCGGAATGCGTGTCGGGCGTGGACGCGTGCGCGCTGGCAGACGCGTATCGGCAACTGTGCGACCACCAGCATGTGCCCACGCATATACCAGACTTGTGTGTGCAGTAAGTATTATTAATTTTTATTGATTTATTTACCTATTTTTAAGAAAAACAAAAAGTATAAAATTATTACTCTTGGTCTTGGCTCTTAGGGTAGAACTAAAAATATAAATAAGTTGTAACAAGCTTATAACAAGTTGGCATAGCGAGAAAGCTTAGGGTGCTTAGACAGTCGCGCTACGTTATTTTATTATTCGTCTTCTAAAAATACTTTTCCATCTTTAGTGTCAAATAACACTTATTTTTTTTAACAATTTATACATATAAAATTGAGGTGTCTGTTTATGATTTCGACATAACCGTGTTTTGGAAAGTGCATATAGCTATGTACCGCCTATATATAATATTAATAATATAAAAATAATAATAAACAATAATATAAAATAATTAAAGGTTTTTTAACTCTATATCCTAATTAGTTCTAATAACGACTAAAACCATCCAACTGTTGGCATTATGTGCAGAAAATAATAAGTCTAAAGAAAGAAAAATTCCTTCGATTTGTATTTCAATAATTATTTCTTCATAATTTCAGATGTACAACACCAGACGGTGATATAATCGAAGAGGGCTCATTCCTACAACTACAGAATCCACCAGCGTCTATGGACATAATATTTGTAGTGGAAGCGCAAAATTGTAATAAGAATATACGTAAAGTAAAGAATATCGACCTATTTGTGGACACTCTGGACAGCAAGCTACAAGGCAATGGTTTCTCAGATAATAGGTATGATTTTGTCAAAACTTACAAAATCATTTTCCTTATAGACGTACAAATACAATATGTTTCGTTTGTCGTTCTGGTAAAAAGACAAAGCGGAGCTGTAAACACATGAATAATTTTATAGTGTTTGTTTTTCAACTATATATTTTGAATTGGATGACATTTGAACCATTACTCTATTTATTTAATTTTTTTTTAAGTTTAGCTATTTATATAAGAAAAAATGTTTTGAAATTTAGGGGCATTTTAACAAAAAAATTATAGAACTTATTATTATTGTAGCCACACTTAGTATAGGTAGGAATAAAAAATCTGGTGACATAATGTTTTGATGGTCCTTATTTAAAAAAAGTAATAATTTTCATTTTATTAAACAGATACGCAGTAGTAGTGTACGGCGGCCGCGGGCTGTACCGCAAGCCCCGATCGCTTTATGTAAACAATAAGTTGTTCACCAACGCCGTGGATATACCAAGACACTTTGAGGCTTTCCAAATTGGTAACTAAACTATAATATTTTTTTAAAGTTTTACGCTGTATCTCGTATATAGGCAGTAGTAGTAGTAGGAGTACGCAAAGGAAAAAAGGGATTAACTTAACCTACTTTTTTAACATAATTTGACTTTGAAATTGAGTTCCTGTTTACATGACTACGGCGTAGCCCAAAAGGGTTATGTTTTTAGCGTGTATTGTAAGAATTGTATGTATGTGCGTTCTTTTATAACTGTTAAAGCGGTCACCCGATTTTGTTAAATGGTTTTTTTTGTAAAACTTATACTTAGAATAGTAAAGAATATTTTTTGTTTTACACAAAAACGCACAACAAATAACGCAAAATTATAAAAACATGTTTACAAGATATATGCAAAGACGGTCGTATTGCTTCAAGCAATCTCCAGACAAACTTTGATAAATGTAGGAATAAATTTAGCAAAACAAATTGGAATAGCTCATAACTTCATAGGTAATAGAAATAATAGGATATCTTCTTATTTAGTGAATATTCTTTATAAGACATAGTCGTTTCATAGACTTATATTCCTCAGACAAGGCGAGCAACAAGTCGTCCCCCGGCGAGGCACTGCGCGCGCTGCGCTCCGTGAGCTCGCTGCCGCTGCGCGCCGCCGTGCCGCGCGCTGTCATACTCATGCCGTGCAGCGCGTGCGAGGCCAGAGCTTCTGTGAGTGTATGCCGTTGTTTTATTGCGTATACTGTGTGTCACACAGCAGGGTGGACAGAGGGAACTTAGGAACCTAGTTTTAGAACACTCTGTTCCTTATTTTCGCCGAATTCTTGAGACTATGGGGTGTTAAGTGACAGAATTCAATTTCGCGTTTTGACTCGTTACTAGAGCGAAAAATGAAAGTATTCAATATTTAATTCACTCGCGTGGGAATTACACCCACAACTGGCACGCTTACATATATTACAGTTTAAGCTCCAGTGGTCATTAAAGTTTTTCAGCTTTAAAACAAAAAAAAAATAATTTAAAAAATGACCAGATCTCCTCTCTAACGTTAAAAGAGGTCTTTTTGTGTGACAATAGAGTAAGTCGTTAATAGAGTGACAGACTACGACGTCGTAAGAAGGGGGAGCTGGGTGGGCACGGCCAAACGTTCCATAACTCAAATGTATGTAAATATTCTTGCAGCTGGACTATTCAACCATTTATCACAACCTGATGGAGAACTCTATTACTCTACACATTCTTATGGACGATGACTTCTCACTATCCAAGAAGAGGGTAGCTAAGTATCTATTTGGTAAGTCTGTTTATTATGTTATTATAAAATAAATGTTAAATATCTGCTAAAACTAAAATATTAAATTATATTGCTAAAAATTAAAAAATACCAAACGTAATTTAAGTTATTTTTCTTTGATTAAAAAAAACAATATTAGGTTCACGCAGTATCCTGCATGTAGCAAGATGGGTAGAGGCAGCCTAGACACTCTGCTCCCCACTTTCAAATTCTGGAAGCGTTAAGTGGCGAAAATCATGACCGCGTTTTGCCTCAACACCAGAGCGTGATACGTGATGTTTAGTGTTTTTTTAATTTAGTTTAAAATTATTTTATTATCATCCCAGTTCTGATAGACAAACAGTGTCGTTGCGTGCAGCCGCTGAAACGTAATTTCTCGAAAGCTTGGTAGATGCCCGGAGATCAGAGTGTCCTAACACTATGTTTCCTCTGCATATTTTTTTATATGCAGAGAAAATATAGTGCAAGCGGAAAAACCTTTAAGAAATTACTCTTTTTAACAATATTTTACAATACTTCCAGGCGTGGACAGCACTTTAGCATATACAAATAAAGACTACGAGCGTCTCGTAGGTGATGCAGGACTAAGAAAGCAGGTTCGACTCCCTAAAGACAAGTTGGGCATGTGTACGTCACTAGCTTTGGAGACTAATGGTAAATAATATTATAAATTGGTTTATATAGGAAAAATAGTAAAGTATATTATTAGGAGAATTAATTTGGATTAAATAGAGGTGTTTTTTCATGAGTAAAAAAAATAAAATATTTAGGAACCATAACGATCGTGGCGTAGCGACATAATAATGATCTAAGAGTTTCAGCAAGCAGATTCCATAAATATACAGTACGGGACGGATCGTGGCCGAAGTTAGGCTTTTTAAACTCCTGTGCATTGTTCACTAAGAATAAATATTAAAAATTAATAAAGCATGGTAATATTTATAGAGTGTTCTATCAGCGATCAGATTTATTACTTTTTCTATATAAAATATAATAATTTTCCCTAATTCGTAAATAGTTTAAAGTAATAGTTTAAGTGAACAGTGAGCTAACAGTTGTTTCTCCACAGGCACCATCTGGGCGGGCAGCAAGCTGTCACTGGAGCGCGGGGAGCGCGGTGCGGCGCGGCGGTTCGCGACGGTGGCGGGCGGGCGCGTGGCGCGCACTCCGCCCCCCTGCGCCGCGCCCGCCTCACCGCGCTGCGAGTGCCGCGCCGCCGCGCTCGTGTGCGCGCCCTGCGCAGCGCGCGACCCGGTCAGTAGCGTGCCTACGGAATCTTTAGTGAATCCCATACTTTCTTCATTGCCACATATTTATCACAGTTGACGATTTGAACTTTTAAAATGCAAAATTAATGAACTTCTCTAAGTTTTTCATTTTTAAATTTCTAACGAAAGTATTGTAAGTGACGTAACTTATTAAAACTCGTAGAAGAAATACTAAATAACAAATCGTATCGTAATATGTAAATGGAGAGTAATCCACATGCATATCCATCTAAATTGTTGGCATTGCAAATTTTAATCTTCCAATAGGGATATTGGAAGATTAAAATCACTACAGTAACAGTTTGTAATTTAAATTATTTTAATAACGTGTGTCATACGTTTTGATAGCCATTATTAATATATTTATATTTTTCAGTTGGAACTGTCGTTTTGGAATTCCGAAGACATCGATGAGTTGATTGATATGGCCATGGATCCACCGCCGCTACCAGTCTCAACTTTTAGTTAATATATTATTAATTGTGTATATACTATTATAGTATAATTTTTAGTTAAATTGTATAGTTACATTAAATTAAATGTATTAGAAATCTGTTATTTTGATATTATTAACTTTTCCTAAATAAATTAAAATTGACACACCATATTTTTTGTTTTAATTAAAAACTTAAATGTTTAATATTAATAACAAGGGTCTTGATTAATCATGAAACATATTACTACAAGATATGTTAAAAATAAAATATCATATTTATTCAGTCTTTTACTAACAAAGCTTTTTAAAAACATTTATTTTTATAATTAAAATCAATTTCACGATCCATCCCATACACAACAGGGTAGGAGGGGACCTAATGTTAAGACTTCGCCGCCCCACTTTCCACTGAATTTTAGAGGCAATGCATGTTGAGTGGCTTAATTCAACGCCGCCCTTTGCCTCGAGATTACAGCAAAGAAATGGAAATATATAAATAAATATTTCATTTCCTCGAGTGGGGATCGAACCCACAACAATCGCGTTTACAGTCGGACTTTGCACCATGACTGGCCTCATATATTTTTATATTCTATAAAAAAAATGTTTGAAGCAAAAGTTTTGCCTATAAATTGTTTTGAATTGATGAACTAAATTATGTCAATATGGTATTATAATAATATGAATTTTTATACAATACAAATGCAAACAGCAAAATAATAAAACTATTTATATTATTATAAATATTTTTTGTGATATTTTCTTACTTAAAGTACTTCAATTGAATTTCACCTTTAAATTCTTAAATAAACAGTCTGAATATATAAATTTGGTATATAAGACAAACTGTTTTAATCAAAACAACTAAATATATATTTTTTTTACAGTAAAACATAATATTTTATGAATATTATTGTAAGACGAAAATATCTTAATAAAAAAGAAAAACAATACAAGAAAATGTCACCTACATATCTCCTTAGTATTTTAAAAATACCTACACTACTATAATAGGAACAACATTTTTTTCAAATGTAATATAATAATCGTCTAATCTATGCTTATATCAACATATAAAAGGTAATTAAATATATAATCAAAACTACTGTCAAAGAGTGCTACATATAGACAAATAAAATCAACATAATTACCTCGCATAATATGTACTTATTAAGATACTATAGCAAATTATTTTAAAACAAATACTTGATAAAATGTAAACAATGTTGATTATATTCATTTATACATCTTATATGCTAACATTGCACCACCTATAACTAAAAGAACTGCTGAAACTTTAAACACTAGATCCAAAACAACTTGATTTTGGCCACCAACTGAATTTACAATTAGGTTATTCATCAAAAATACTTGATTACTTTCTTCAATAAATGCTTCTTTTTCATCCTTTGACATGGTTTTAGCTATTTCATTCATTGCTTGTCTGAAATCTTTTTTCAATTGAGAAATATCTACTCCTGAGAAATCAGTCACTTTATCGACATATGTAGCTTTGTGTGGATCATCTAAAAATATTATTATTGTATAAAGACATAGAAAAAATTGTTTGACATGAAAAAGAATGGCAGTTCTCAAAACCATTCCTCTTAGAAAACATACAAAAAGTTTGAGTGCAAGATAGAGTGAAAATACAAGATAGATTAATAAACAAGATATTTTATAATGTCTCAAAAACTTACTTTCTCCGAAAACATTCCTTTTCTTAGCTAGTATCTGCCCACCACTCAATAATCCCAAGTACAAGTGATACACATATGCCATTAACAGCTTTGGGTTTTCTTTTTCTAAATTTTGAAGATGTTCCAGATAGTTTTCCAATGCCAATGATTTTGGCAAGCTTTGCCAGTTTTCTCCTAAATAATGTGTCAAGTCATCCTCAAAAGCTTGCTTTCTGTAAATTTTATTGTACTATTTGTTATAGTATATATCATTTCAGTAAAAATAATGAAATCATTTTTTTTCAGTTGTTTTAATTTCAAATTCAAACCCTGTATGTAAGCGGAGTGGGCAGGGAAAACCTAATCTCAAGATACTTTGTTTTCCACTTAAATTCAAGACATTGCCCTGAGTGGCAGAAGTTAACTTTGACATAAGTCTTGCAAGAGATGGGAAATAAAAATTATTTAATCCCCCAAGTGGTAATTAAGCCCACAATCAATACATTTCATCGTACATGTGTATAAGTAACAGTAAAAAAGTATTCTATACTATATACTGGATTAGTTGTTATTGTGTATAAATAAATACCTGTATAAAATGTTATTGACAAAAAGTTTGTTGAATTGCAATAAGTTCAATCTTTTGTTTGCGTCTTCCAAAAACGCAAAGATGTGATAAAATACAAATAATCCACCACCCCATACTTTTTCATCTCTGAGAGCTAAAAATAAAATAAAGTGATCAGTTATGTTTATTTTTTATTTAACTTAACTGAGATCTCTGTAATGTCCATTTGTTTCAAGCATAACAAAATTTTCACCAACACTACGAGAGCGTTTGCTATGATGTACATCAAAATAGTAATTGTAAATTATAAATGAAAAGTTTTTCGAATTAATGGATACTTACAAATAGCAAACTTTGCATTTACCAGGGCGTCACTCACGTTATGTATTTTCCTTGTCGCTTTACGCATTTGAGTGGTAAAGAGTTCTTCATCTTGAGACATTTTTATAAACAATATAAATTTAAATTTGTCCACTTACTATAAGAAATGATAAATCACCAACACAATAACACGATTATCGCTTTTCATTCACTGTCTTCAGTCTTGATATCTTGACAGTTGCCAATGGACAAGAACTAAAGGAATAAAATGTTTAAAACTATAAAAAAACTATAGTACTCTAATTCCTAATAAAAAAGATAAATTACAAAAATATATATACAAACATAAAACATATTTGAAAGATTTTTATTTAAAATATGATGATTTTACAATATTATAAAATGATATTATCGTATTTTTATATATTTGGTCTGTGCAAATTTAAATAGATGGTATACCGTATACCTATGTGATTCGATTTATTTAATTAAACAACAGTTATCGTTTGGTAATCGTGTCTTATACAGAGATAACTGCGAGATAAATTTTATTTTTTATTCTCTACCGCGTAGAAGACGTTATGGACCGTAGAAGAAGTATAAAGGTATTAATATTTTTGTATAAGATAGGTCCTTATTTTTTAAAGTATTTTATTTATCCAAATAAATGATTTTATATATAAAAGTACCATTGTCTAAGTGTCCGGCCTACACAAATTAAGGCGTGATTTTTCTTGATTATTATTATTTTAATAAATAAAAAGTTGCTCAACAATTGTATTGATAATTGATAAGTGTTATCATTTTGACATTTCGCCTCCAGTTATCTAACCTTTGATGGTTTTAGTTATAATTTTCAAATAAAAATGTCTTATGACCTAAAACGGGAGGAGGAAGTGAAAGAGTACGTAGAGAATCTCGGGATAGAATATCGTTTCGGTTGTTATAAAGAAAAGAAACCTGAAGTATGTCATCTTTTAGCTGATTATTTGGAAGCAATAAAGAAAGATTTCTCGAAAGCAGCAAAAGTATTTAAGAGTAATTGTGTCGATTATAATTTCGGTAAATCATGTCTAAAATACGGCAACTACGCATTGATCGGGAGAGGGCGGGATAAAAGTGACCCGGAAGAGGCACTGAAATACTTCGAAAAAGGATGTGATTTAGGCGATACAACATCGTGCCTTCATGCCGGTGTTCTTCTAACAGCAACGGGTCCTGCCATTACGATTCCAAGGGATGTACCAAAAGGTAAATACTTTTATAACAATAATGTGTTTGAAGTTCTTCACATAATTAGGATCTGGAAAGTGGAATTTTAAAGACCAAAGTGAGTCGGATTATTGGAATATTTGGATTACTAAAGCTAGTAAAAACCCTAAAATATACTAATATGTAATTTATAATTTTCTAATTAACTGATTTTATAGTTTTAAAATAATCCTTAAAAGAGTTATATTATTCTGGAAATTCTAAAGAATGCATGATAACTTTGTTTTACATGAATATGCTGGATAAATTGATGTTTTAATCAGTTCAATAAAGATAGTACATATGAAAGTAAAAATGTAATGTAATGTCTAATGTTTTTAAGAATATTTAAATTGTTATTACTTATATTTTCAGGTTACAATTACCTTAAAAAGAGCTGCGATCAAAATGATGCCTTGGCTTGTCATTATTTAGCAGGCATGTATCTAAGCGGAGTTCCACGGAACCCAAAGGAATACAATCCACATAATCCAGACAAAAATAAAAACTTGGACTATATTATTAGACCAGATCCCACACAAGCTTTTCAATTTGCAAAGAAAGGTTGTGAACTGGGAAATATGTTTGCCTGTGCCAATGTCAGCATAATGTACAAAAAAGGTGATGGTGTTGAAAAAAATTTAGATGAATCTAAAAAATATTTTAGAATTGCACAAGACTTGCAAAAAGCTCAAGAAACCACAAAAGAAGTCAAGTTTCAGCAAGGTCTTGAAGAAACTAAATAGTATTTATGAAATTTAACATTGAAATGTTTACTATGCATTTTATTTTTGACTGTGTGTGCTTCTAATAAAGAATTTATTGTAGTTTTTTTTTTGTTTTCTTATATGGGCTCTTACAATCCTATTAGATAATTTTAGAATTAAATAATAATATAAAAAAATATCTCTAAGAATTTTAATTATAGTAAAGTTACTTTGAATTCTATTTTCATGCATCTTCTGTAATATATGGGGTAAGCAAAAATATTGTAGTTGCATATCACTCCATTTTCCAGTTGGCCTTTTTTTAGGAAAGATTTAGTAGCATTTTAAGCATCGTCCTTATTAGAATTCACAATTCAACAAACACATTCAACTATAGTCTAATATAATGAGAAAGGAGCATGGACAATAATAAAACAGATAATTTAATCTATTATAATTTGAAATTCAAATATTTGAATTGCTCATGCATTAAAATTATAAATTATTACTGAATTGCTAATTATAAAAATTTCGAGTAATTTAAAACAGGCGAAAATTATAAATTTGAATAATTTATAATTTTCGCCTGTCGTGCGAAAGTTGGCTACGTGGAATTGAGCCGTTTTGGGCTCCTATAAGAAATCTATCTACTACATAATTGTTAATTACAATTAAGCTAAGTCAAAATTTTGGGGGAATTGTAGATCAAATAATGAAACGTACACCGTAAAACTCCATTTTTTAAAGAACATTTAAAAATTTTAACATGGTGGGAATTGTACCCGCGACCATATAAAAATTTTGAACGTAACAATAATTGCTATGGCAGGTTCATACTCCCAAGGTTATATAAAATCGAGTAAATCAAGATGAGTTGTATAAAGATAATTTATAAACATAAGTATATTTAGCAATTCATCAATGCTTACTTAAAAAAATAGTAACATTCATTTTAGAATATTTTTTACTAGGTATATCATAAAAGAAGTAGTTAAAAGGTATTTGTCCCAAATTGTGCACAACTAGACAATCACATGCATGTATTTCACAATAATTTTAAGTTTTTATGAAAAAAAGAACTAGTAAGTATTTGCATTCAAACGAGGTGAGCATGAATCATAGTAATAAAATAAAGTTTCTATCTTTATAAGATCATTACGTACATTTTTCTCAAATATGTACCTAACACACATATCTACGTATACCTCCTAAATATACTGCGAGATTAAAACATTTCTTTAATCTTATTTTTTTTTATTGATCAATACTTTTCCTGAATAGTGGAAAAATTTTATAAGGAAAAATACTGATCGATAAAACTGTGCATTCTAATTAGGTATATTAGGTTACAGCTATTATAATTTATGCACACATTAATGATAAGCTTAGTAATTTTATTAGAAAATTCTTTATAAATAAAAAATATATACCTATAAGTATAGATAAATCAAATCGTTATAGTATTTTTTATTGTATAGATCGGTATAATCGGAGGGTCAGGGTTCGACGATCCTGAATTATTAGAAAACGCGGTCGAGAGGGATGTGACCACGCCATTTGGGAAACCTTCCGATGTGTTGATAGAAGGCACTATCAGAGGTGCTGATTGTGTGCTGTTGGCCAGGCATGGAAGGAAACACCAGTTTCAACCAAGGTAATCTATAATTGTAAACTTTTCCAAAAACTATAATACCAATAAGGCAGGATACTTCAGTAATAAGTAGGTGCTTTCTCATTCCCCAGTTTGGTGACAGAATGAACCGATATTGAGAGTATCTGACCATAAACTCGATAGTCGTTGGTTCGACTCAGTGACACTACTGAATTAATATTACTTAAAATTACTCGCACTGACACGATATGTCTCGAAATTATCAAAAAAATACACAAATGTGTATTATATTATATGTATCCCACACTTAGCAGGGTAGACAGGCTGGGACCTGGGAGTTTAGGGTTATTATTGATATACGAGGTGTGTTCAAAAAGTAAGGTGACTTTGTATTTTTAAGAAAAAATATTTATTTATTTATCAATATTTATGTTGTCCCCTTCAAAGTAATCCCCCTCAGATACAATACACATATGCCAACGGTTTTTCCAATCGTCAAAGCACTTCTCATAAGCACTTTTCGGTATAGCCTTGAGCTCTTCCAGCGATGCAGTCTTTATCTCTTCAATCGTTGCAAATCTCCGTCCTTTCATAGGTCTCTTTAGTTTTGGGAACAAGAAAAAGTCACATGGGGCCAAATCCGGTGAATATGGTGGCTGAGGCATGATTGTGGTGTTGTTTTTGGCCAAAAAATCTCTCACCAGCAAAGATGAGTGAGCAGGGGCATTTTAGCAATTTCGGAACAAACTTCGCTGACACACGTCTCATGCCCAAAACGTTAGAAAAAATTTCATGGCACGAGCCAAGCGATATACCAACATCCTCAGCAACTTCTCTGATAGTGATTCGACGATTTTCCAGAACAATTTTCTTCACTGCTTGAACGTTTTCATCAGTTGTTGACGTGCTTGGGCGTCCAGAGCGAGGCTCGTCATTGGCATCTTCCCGGCCATCTTGGAAGAGTTTGTACCACTTGTAAACATTTTTTTTACTCAGAACAGTTTCACCGTATGCCATTGTCAACATTTTAAGTGTTTCGGAGCACTTTATTTTATTTTTTACACAAAATTTGATGCAAATCCTTTGATCCATATTTTTCGATAGCAAGAAATCGCCGAGCACGCAAAACACTTATAACCTTTACGCCTCTCCCAACCAAACAAAAAATGCTATATACTTGAAACTTGGTACAGATGTTCGGGAAGAGTGTACCAACATAACAAAATAAAAAAATCGATAATCGAAAGTACGTTGCCCGCCAAATTTGAAAAGTCACCTTACTTTTTGAACACACCTCGTACATCTCTATCTTATATAAATGTTTCAGTGACGTGAACTATAGAGCAAATATTTGGGCTCTGAAGCAAGTAGGATGCACACACGTGCTGGCCACCACCGCGACGGGGTCGCTCGTGGAACATTACAAACCTGGCGATCTGGTGGTCTTGGATGATTTCATTGACAGGTATTTATATAACTTTCAATTTTTATTTATTATTTTGTAAAATAAATCGACTGATTTATATGTTTTTGAAATATTTTATTATACGTAATAGTTGTAGGCATTTGAGACAATTATGTGCGTACCTATAGATATCTTCACATCTAAGAAAATGTGAAGAATAAAAAAATCTTCCCTTATGATAAAAAAATTCTGGGTTGGCCACTAAATTATTGTGTGGTGGGCAAGGCCCTCTCGGCCCCTCCTATTCCTAAGTCCAGACTCCATTAACATATTATTATCATTAACCAATAACATAATCTCTTCAATTCCTCAGAACATGGGGTCGCAAATGCACATTCTACGACAACACGCCAGGCGGGCCCAAGGGCGTATGCCACATACCGATGCGACCCGCTTTCTGCGAGCGCTCGCGGCAAGCGCTGATGGTAGCGGCCCGCGCCGAGGGGCACACCTGCCACAACCACGGTACAGCGGTCACTATACAGGGGCCTAGGTAGATTTTATTATTAAATTATATTTATTTATATTATAAAATTATTGTATGGGTAATTCGTGAAATGGTAATATTATGACAGAATAATCCGTGTTGGCGCTAACGCAGTTAGTACGGCAGTTGTGAGTTCGATTCACTTTCGGAGAAATGAGGTATTTTCATTTCCGTGCTCTGGTAATAAGACAAAGGGCGACCTTAAGTTCCGCCACTCAACATGCAATGCTTCGAAAATTGGACGGTTCGTAGAGAAAGGAGTGGTTTAATACTAAAGTTCTCCACGCGACAAACTAAAATAATGATTTATTTTTGCAGGTTCTCAAGCTATGCTGAAAGTTTAATGCACCAGCAGTGGGGAGGCCACGTCGTCAACATGACTACTGTACCAGAGGTAATGTTGATACAGTAGTTAGTTATTCATAATAAAATTGGAATTTAACCTATAATTAATGAAGGAACAAGAACTTTCGCGTTTCAAAAGTGTGATTTTTATTTATATCAAAACGTTGCGTGGCAGGTATATGGAGGCGTTGGGTCAAGACACCCCATTCTCGACTTACCGAAAGAAGTGAAAATAAAAATAATTTAAATAATCTATGTCTTAGTTGGGAAAGTGCCTTAAAACAAATTATAAATAAAAGTTAATAATTTGTTATCAATAATTGCTTACACTAGGTATGGTATTGATATTTTAATAATTTAATTGCAGGTGGTTTTAGCTAAAGAAGCCGGCCTCAGCTACGCGGCCATAGCCCTCGTCACCGACTACGATTGTTGGCGGGAGAACGAGCAATCAGTAATTATGTTAATAATACATTAAATAGCTTGAAGATGTAGGAAATTGAACCCAGACCTTTCTTTTTTGGCAATGCCTAGTTGGTACAAGGTATATTTACAATCTTAAAATAAATTTCACTATTATGTGCTTGAATAATTTGAAATAGTATAAAATGAACGTAATAACACATTACGTGCATATTGTTTATGTACTTTACGTACAATACTGTGATAAAGAAATTAAATGAAAGATGCGACATGGACAAAATAATTTTAAAGTTGATGAAAACTACCTATAATTTATTACCAATAACTTTTTTGTTTTGAAATGTCCGAGTTTTTTTGAGTGTATTCAATCCATCAATGAATCAATCAAACTATTCCTCATTAGTGTAAGACAATCTTTTTTGAACCATAAAGCCACTTTTCCTCAGATCTTCTTGCGAATTTGGCAAACATCCAGATTTAATTGAAAATATACATTTTCATAGGGACTCATCGCCTCAAGTTTTTTCAGTATTTTTATTTAAATAGTTTCAGTAATTATTTTATACTAAAAAAAGATTATTCATTAGGTGTCGGTGAGTGAAGTGCTGGAAATGTTCGCAAAGAACATAAAGAAGGCGGTGGACGTGATCGTGTGCGCGGTGGAGGGCATCGCGGCGCACCCCGACCACGCCTACCTCGAGTGTCATCAGGTTACTCACAATATTAAACTACTTTTTTAAACCTTATCTAATGCTATCTAGCATTGTATTAAGACACTACCTCCCTCGGTAAATCTCAAGACATTAAATTTCTAAAACCTAATATCACTCTTTTATGTTAACACAGCTAGAAATTGATAATTTAATTATAAACTTTTCTCCGAATGGAAATCGAGCTTACTGTCATAGCATTTCACGTGAAAGAAGAATACATCTATCAATGAATGTTTTTATATTTTAAAAATAATTATTATTTTGTTTCAGGAACTCGTCGAATCTGCCATAATGTTGAAGGAATAAAGAGAAACTTTTAATGTTTTCTATATATCTACATATATACTATATTTTAACTCTGTGTCTATATGTTATCTGTGCAATGTATGTTTAATCATTCCAAAATAAAACACCGTGCTGCGTACAATATTTATTGAAGTTCTTAAAAATCCACATATAAAACGATTGAAGTTGATCTTACACATAATTCCTTAAAATAGTTTTGCTAAAATTACGTATTTCTTGTGCATTAATTAAAATGTTTAACTTATCTGTAAAGGCCATCCATAGATTACGTAAAATGGGGTCAATGAAGTGACTTTGGGATCCTAAACTTGTGACATCTCATTTCAAAGCATAATATAACACATAACTTCAGAACTTGTTTCAATTTAACTGGAAAACAAATTGACGATTGTCAAACATAAAGTAAAGAAAACTATATATTGTCAAATATATAATATTTATGTGTTACATTATTTCTTAATTTAAAGTATTTTTAGTCATTATTAAAAATAAAAGCATTCTGCACTTTTTCTCTATATAAACTAGTAACTGTAGCAAACGTCATATTCCTAGGTCCGCACACGATTAGTAAAAAAGGAGTACGGAGTTTTTGCTTCACTCATTAGTATATAGATAAATCTTAGATGTAAACTTGCAAAATATATATCTTCATACTAGTTAAAAGGGGTCTCACTATGTAACCTATGCTGTGACAAGAATGGGTTCAAAAATGTATGAAATTTAGTATGACATAATTTATGAATGGCCTCTTACGCCTAACTCTCTGAATCGAATCCGACTTCTCTAGCGTGAGTTAATCCATACTTTTTAATTGAATTCCATTTGAAGCATTTCATGTAAAATAAGGTTAATAGCAAGAATTCATTATTTTTATTTATCCACATATATTAAAACGCTTACTAACTTCAATTCTTTCTATTAAAAATCACTCGCTTTTAAATATTTTAATGTAGACTCGCATAAAATAAAATTAAAATCAATTTATTTGCACACACTTGTGGCAAATATCATTAAAGTTATTATTATTCAAAAAAATATGAATGCCTGATAATAATTACGATGTTTACAATCAATTATTACCAACATTTCATAGTTATAATTAAAAATCATCTTCAATCAGAGTTTATCCACATTACTTGTCCAATATGTGTTAAAAGATCTTAAAGCTTAATATGCTCCCTCTTATAGTGTGATATATATCCCTTGCTGTTTGCTTGCTTTTAATTATATATAGTATAAAAGTCTAATTTTTTATTTATCTCATACATTTAGTCTATGAGCTCATTAAGTAAATCCAAATACATAAATTAAAAATATTTTTATTACGTAATAATAGTAATAAAAATTAAACAAACCTATATAATATAAATCATCTTGACGATATCTCTTAAATGTATAGTACGACCGACGAGTCGTGGCCGCCCTAAGGTCAGGCTTTCTATAATTTCGCGCATTGTTCACTCGGGAAAAAAAATAATCAAATGTAAGTAAAATCCTAAAATTAAGTCTGCGTGCGTAGTCATCTACAGCAATTTTCAGGGCGGCCACAACTCCTCGACCGCATTGTACGGAAGTAACTCACGGAAGAGACAATTAAAATCTTGATCACTAATTGAGAAGTTAAAACTTAAACTATGCGTCCATAAAACATATTACCTATCTAGCATACTGTAAAATAAAATTAAAATGCTCTTATGTAAACCATCTGAGACGACATGTTGCTCCTGAAACAGATAAATAAACAATTATTTTAAAATGCCAAAAAAGAAATAACACAGCTGCAATGTTAATTAATTTGAGCAACTTAGAAAGTCTCATTTATTACTTGTCGTTATTGAAAAACTTGTGTGAAAAACCAGACCTAAATTCACCAACATTTATTGACTTCGACTCTTTAGAGACATCGTCTTGAAACTTAATGAACATGGAGTTTATAGAATAATTAGAAAATTATAAAATTCCATGAATTATTAAGCAATTAACCCACTAGGGACATACAATACATTTTCATACAACACACTAGGGACACAAACGCAGGAGCATAATATACAATTTAATAAAAAAAGATTACTTTTTAATAATATGTTATTCAGGTAACATTTATCAATAGCTACCTAGTTCTTGGGCCAGGGGTTGCGCGCGTGCTGTCCGGGTATCATGTCAAGCAGGTACTGGCGCTGCGCCTCCGCCATGCGCTGCATCTCCGCCGCCATGGCCGCTCCGCCCCCGCCCCCGCCACCGCCGCCGCCGCCTTTGCCCGCTACACACACACATACACTATGTTATAATAGTCCTTAAAATATAAAAAAGTCATTTTATAATTGATTAAAATTAAGTGGTTTAATTTTGTGACTCACACTTTACTGTAATATTTTTGGCAAATTATTTGAACATTTATTTATTCATATTTATATTCTCACTATGTCGCTGCGCCACAAAAGTTTCAATTATTAGTTATTTTAAAATATATTTTTTTTTACTAAAGTAATAAATGCGATATCTTCCCTCATACACATTAATAATAACGACTATATATGTTACCTGTAATCTCGATCTGATGTACGTATAGAATACATTGCCGAGAAATTCTATACAATACCTAATTATCCAAATTACCGGTAACACATACAATATATAAACAACAACAACATAAAATAATAAAAACATGTCGGTATACGTACATCGCTTACCTAGCGCGCTGGCCTGCGCCATGGCCAGCTGGTAGGTGTAGAGCAGCGGCGAGAACTGCATCATGGCCGCCGCTGCCGCCGCTGGCGACACGCCGCCGCTCGAGCCCGTGCTTAGACCTGCAATACCATATAAATTTACAACAAGTAACAACATCTATATTAAAAAAGCATGCCCGCCCATGACTTCGCCCGCTTGAACTATATGATTTTATTTATAATTATTTAGGTATATTTAAGAAAAATTGTAATACACTACATCAATTGTAATTACACTACATCAAATACTCAGTCGCTGCGCTATAACAGCCTCTCTAATTGCATGTAATTTTTAATTAAATAAATAAATAAAGTAGCGTACCTCTAAGCAGCTGGTGTTGCAGCGCTTGCATTGCTGCAGCGCTTTGTTGCTCGAACGCCATCTGTGCGGCCGCGGCAGCCGCCAACTGTTACGAATTTTATTTGTGAATACATTCATTTTGAGAACACTGTTATTTTATGTATGCATTTTTTATTAAAATCAAATTATATTTAATTTTCAATAATTAACTATTATTTATCAATTTTAATAATTAGATAGATCATAGTTTTAGGAATGTCACAGACTTATGCCCCGCGCCACAACTGGCTACATAAATATCAATCAAAAATACTTTATGATATAAAAATATTTTATGAATAAAATACTTTATGAAATAAATACTTTATGGCGGCCTTGTCACTATAAGTAATCTCTTACAGGCAACCTTTTATTTACAAAAAGTAATAATAGGAGACCATAGACATACACTTAAATATAATATTTTCACTAAATTAATACAAACTTTCATACCTGGTGTTGTTTGCTGCTGCTTCCCTGACTACTGGTGCTTGATGACGACCCTAGAAAAAATATATGTTATTATCGAAAAATACTTGTCCTAATGAAATATTTGTCTATCTAAACTGAATTAAAACGAATTAGAATCAACGTAATTATAGAAAATACACATTACATCCATGAAACTAAAGTAACCCAAAACTATTCTCAAAACTTGTGTTATAGAAATTCGATAATAGTGATGTAACGAATATTCGGATATCATTGTACATTTGCATTCACATTCGCAATATTAAAAAAAAAATAACTTTAAGATAAGCGAGGGTAAATAATACAAAAAATAATAAAATTTCCTTTTCATTTTGTTCCATTTATTTTTTGTTATTCAAAAAAAAAACAACCTTTGTAATGATATTATCAGCCTTTACTTGAAAGGTTCAGATTTGTTCTTATTATTCATCTAATAAATCAATAACAAAAAATACTCGAGCGAGACTATCGCCGAAACAAAGACGCCAAAATAATAAAAAAACAATATTCGCATTCAATTGTTCATAAAATTACATTCTCTACATCACTATTTTCTAATAATGATCTCTCATAAACACTTAATTCCAAAACCTCAATGTACAGTACGGCCAGTGCCCGTGGATTCGATTTTAGGATTTTTTCTTACTTTTGTAAGTTGCTAAGTTCGTAAAGCCTAACTTCAAGGCGGCCACGACACGTCATCCGTACTATACATGAGTAATCGATAAGAAAACAAATAACATAAAATTATAATAAATAATAAGAAAGTGTGTGTGTACGTTTACCTTTACCTTTCTTGGCGGGCGGGTCGGCGTCGCGCGCCCGTTCCGAGTGGTGGCCGCGCAGCGACTCCGACGAGCTTATTGAACGGCTACTGCAGGCAGTAAAAATAGCATCATTAATATTTTGAATTTGATACGATAGCTGTGGATTCGATGCCCTCTTAGCGGAATGAATTATTTTTATTTCCCAGCATGGTAAGAAGAATACAAAGCGCTGCTTTAAGTTCCGCCACTCAACACGCAATGTCTCAAGTATGGAGTATCTTAATATTAGGTTCTCTCTATCTATCCTACTATATTTCAAGGTATAAAAATTACGGTCTCACCTGGCCGGCGCCGGCTGGGGCTTAGGCGCGGGCGGCGCGGGCGGCGTGGGTGCAGCAACGCGCGGCGCCGCACGCGACACCGACATCTGCTGGCTGCGGTGCAGGCCGTGCGCGGGCGGCGGCTGCGCATGCGTGTGTGCCGGCGCGTGCTGGCCGTGCGCCGTGCTATGCTGGCTGTGCGCGGTGTGAGCCGTGTGCGCGTGCGGCGTCGGCGGCGGTGACGGGGCGGCGAGGCGGCGCTCGATCTCTTGCTCTTGTTGGAGGGCGCGCACGAATGCCGTTTTGAGACGGGCCGTATGTTCCGCCTATAGATTTCAATTGTAACTTGTTACTTTTTATTAAACTTTACACATGTGAAAAATAAGCAGGAGCTACGCGTGGTAGTAACCTTGAGCGCGCGCTTGACGTTCCCGGACACGCACAGCTCGCAGAGGCGGCGCGCGGGAGGAGTGGCCGACGTGGGGGCGGACGTCGAGGGGGGTGCGCAGCTGAAGGTGGCGTCCTGGCGGCGCGGCGGAGCGCGCTCCCAGCGCCACACCGGCGTGAAGTCGCTGCCGCACTGCGCGCACACACACGGGACCGTCGAGCGGGGCATGCTAGAAAATAGATGCACATCAATAGTTCATGGACGTTCCATTAAGACAGACAGTTGTCATTGTCAGACATTCGCTGTCTTTTAGCTTCTGGCATTGCGTTATGTCTGGCGAAATTCCGCGGTATGCCTCCTTACGAGAGCGAGTAAATGAACATGATCAATATTTCACTCCCTGGAGTAAGCATTAAATCTACATCGCCTTTACATTCGCACGCTTGTGCAAATGTGAACAAAATTATATTTTTTAATTTTTTTGTCCTTTACTTGTATATATTATGAACAAATTCATGTAGGAATTACAACTATATCTTTTTTTTTTTATATAATTTAACCTTATATTGATATAAATGACACTTCTTACATAAAAATTATCCATACTACAATAAAAGTGTAATACTAAATAAAAAATTTACAAACCGATCTTCATTAGTAAGATAGTCCACAACATGCTCAAGTCCCACTAAATACACGAAATCTGTGTTGGATGGAGAGGGTATGAAGTTCATTTCCGGCGGTGGGGGTTTGGGTGGCGGGATCTATAAAAATGATACAAATTATATACAACACCATAGTATGTAAATGTCTATATTTATTAACTTCACACATATTGGGTAGGCAGAGGGGCCTAGTAAGACACTTTGTTACCCTTGCTCCACCCAATTTCGACACATTCCGAGTTGAGTGGCAGAACTTATTGCCATACTTTGTCTTATTTCCAGAGCAAGGAAATGAAAATTAATATTTATTTTTTAATTATTGTGCTTTCTTATATATTTGAATGTGTTTAAGAAAAAAAAAACATTAATTATTTTAGAATGTTTATCTTATACACTAAATAAATCGTTATTTATATGTTCTGGATTTTATATCACTTTGCTCGCAAATGTCTGTGTATTAAAAAATGTAGTTATTTCTTATCTATCTAGGTGAGCAGTAGGTACACGTGATCCTACTTGAACTCCATGATAAAAAGTAGTCTTTAATTTTTTCAGCAGACTTCCTTTTCCTCTTGGTGACGTGTAAATAACTATATGCACTTAGAGAAAAATGGTTATTTTGAAACCACAGACATACTTCAATTTTATTTTTATTTGACCTATCAATATTTATAATATGACTGACTTCAAAACTCGAATATATCGAAAACTTAGTAGTGTTAAGTACACTCAGTCCTTCCCATTCCGTCCGATTTAAAGTCCGCATGTTCCCTTGGCAGAGAGAGAGGATAGAACCCACAACCATCGCGCTATCGCACTGCGCCACAATGTTCTTTACATATTATACAATGGAAAAATAAAATAGGCTAAATTTTACCTGTAGAAGAGTTTTCTCGAGTTGTTTGCGTAAAGCAAGCTTAGCAGCGGCTTGGCGCTGGGCGGGCGTCTGTGTGTCGTCTGAACTACGGGAACTTGCCTGTATAAATTTTTCGATTACTATAATTTGTTAATCTATACACACAGGTCATAACTGGCCTGAAATTACTAGATATTTTGTTTATTTTATTTACTCCTTCTTTATGGATTTGAATTTCGTATCAAATGTGTTGCGTGGTTATAAACCCAGTGGCAAATATATATATAGTATAAAGGAATCTTTAAAAAGATCTTGTCTTACGTCTTGCCTTTATACATTTAAAGATGCAAGTTAATATTAAGTTTTTTTAAACAATTAGAATTTTTTAATGTAAATAAGTTTACATAGTTTGTATTGTACGAAAAAGTTTATTTTGTTAAATATTTTTTTCTGGAAAATTAAGTTAATTTTAATAATTTATGAGATATAATAATAGACATTTAATGAATACCAAATGGTATTTGTCTTAAAGTTGTGATTTTTTTTCTAAAAATACTATTTCAAAATTTACAGAATATTGTATTTTTTTTTCAATTTGTTTAATTTTAATGTTACTTATTTTTATTATTATAAAAACAATTTATATAAAAATTTAAAATGTTAAAATAATGTAAATTTAATACAAATTATAATATAATAAAAAAAGGAAGTCGACATCACATTCCCATACTCACTGCATCGCTCGTACTACTTGTGACTGACGAATTATCCTGAGCCGGCTTGCAAAGTAATGTTACGTTATTTTTTATTTATATTGCACCTTGAGTGGTGGAACTCAACGCCGCGCTGTCTTGTCACTAGAGCGAGGAAATGAAAATAATTCATTTCTCTGGAGTGGGAAATGAACCAACAGCCGGTGCATTTACAGTCAGGACATATGGTATAGTGGTTAGAGTGCAAGGTGGGTTTCCAATGAGCAGGTTCAAATTCCCTTACGTTCAAATTTTTATATGTTTTCTAAATAAGTAATTTTTTTACTAAGTGTGGAATAACACTTCTAAGAAATATAAAAAATTGCAATAATTTTACCTTAGGTGTAGAATGGTTCGCGGGCGGCGGCGCGGGAGTGATGGTGACGGACGGTGTGATACTAGCACCGCCACTCGATGACGACTGCAAATGTGCAATATTTATATTGTCATTAATTCCACATTCTTATTATAGAGTCGCAATAATTTTACCATATTCATAAGCATATTTCATAATTTGTATACCAACTAAATCCATACTATTGATCTTTATATGATAAGGGTTGCCTGGAAAAGATCGACACTGTTGATAAGGCCACGTTTAAACAACAAAATTCTTTTATTTGTTATATTATTAAGTTAGTGTAATAAAGTGTTAAATAAATATTTTACTTTTCAATAATGGAGGTTAAAAAAATTAGGTACCTGCGTGCGATAAGGTCCAGGCGTGAGAGTTGCTCCACCTGGAAGACTTGATGAACGTCGCCCCACATTGTTCGTAGGCAAACTAGTCGCCACTGCACTGGGACGCTGTGGAATTATACAAAATGTTATTTAACTACTTTTATATATATAATTATAACTACTGACCAAACGCTGCTTCGCCTTTTTGAATTTAATGTTATATGAAATGAGAATTCTGAGGAAAGTGGAAAAAGTGTGCCAACACTAGGTTCCCAAGTCCCCTCGTACCTTCGTCTGCTGGTGCGCGGGCGGCGGCGCTGGCGTGACGGTGACACCGGGCGGCACCACGCAGCCGCTGCCCGCCAGCGCCGTGCCCGCTGCGCCTGCGCCCGCCCCCGCGCCAGCCACGCCCGTGCCCGCTGCTGCACTCGCCTCCTGCGGAATAAATAATTATTACAAAAATTTCAATGTAGCAAGATCAACTCAAATTTCTTATATTTTCTAAAAAAATAATATTTTTCTGTCCTATATATGGAATAACGCTGCAAAGATGTAAAATTATAATTGCAATTGCATTCATTATAATTAATAATTATTATTTAGCTTCACGCTGTATCCCGATTACAGCAACCCTGCTAAGAGAGAACACAAAGAAAAAAGAAAATAGAACTAGTGTTAAGACACTCCGGTCTCCACGCACAATTTAATTTTCGAAACAATGCGTAACACGCATTAAAACTTAGTTAAGTTCCACACCTCAACACGCATCATCTCAAAAATTAAGTTAAAATAAGGAACTAAGTGTTTTAACTATATTACCCCGCAAAAAAAATATACAAATAATAATAAATCCTCACCTTAGCCGGCGCAATACTAGCGGCTTGCTGAGACTGTCTCAGCTTCCTCAACAGCACGAGGCGTGTTTCCTCCGCGCGCAGTTTCTCTCTTAGTGCACGAAGACGACGCTCCCTCTCCCATATCTCTGCACTTGATAACTCCTGAGAATAATGAAAATGTTTTATTTCAAGTGGGACATAGTCGCGGATAGGTTTTCGCTCCCGTACGCTCTGGTAAATAAAGCGCATCTTTGAGTTCCGCCGCTCAAAACGCAATGTCTCGAAAATTAGTTGGAAAATTTGGAACAGTGTCTTAACACTAGGTTTTCTTTGCCTATCCTGTTATGCGAGGAAAGTGAAAAGTTATTTAATAGAATCTGACATTAAAATGTATAATAACTTATTCTCTTTCAATATCTTAAAATAAGTAAACTTATTTCTTATCTTCCCTCAAAATTACTGAACTAAAATACTTACGACTGTCAAGAAACATATGAATTCTAAATACAAGTTTTAAATCCAAACACAATTACTGATACTTAAAAGAAAACTTCCGTTCTCATGTCTCCTTATCTACATACAAAAAAAAAACAACACCAAATATCTAAAAAGTTTATGTCTTAAATATACAGTTAAATATACTATGTGCCAAAAAATTTTTTTTTAAATTTATTTTTTTAAAAGTAATCTCCGATAAATATAACGTTTTTGTCATCACTTGTAAAATTAACGTAGAAAAAGTTAGCTGATTTCCGAATTAAAAAACCAAACTATCAAATCCACTCACTCTATGGCCAGCCACGGGCAGGGGCGGTTCGTTCTCCTCCTCCGACTCCTCCTCGTCGGCAGGGTCGCGGGGCGACTCTGGAAGCGCAGGCGTCGCGCTCGGTGTTATCGATACGTTCACTGCGCTCGAGTTTAGCTTGCTGCTCACATCTGTCGTGATAAAAAATGTTACTTAAGAATGAAGTCATTCTTTTTGTTAATTTCATGCTGTATCCACCACCGGGAACAGAGTGTCTTAACATTAGGTTTCCTCTGACTACCCTGCTGCGTACAGGATACAGCGTGAAGCTGATTTTATTACGTACTTACTATTTTGTAACTGTTTTCAAAATTCGCGAGTTCATCGACATGCTGAAAGAAAGTGTTAATAGTAATACCTGTAAAAGGTGCAGGTGCCGGCAATGAAGGTTTGCGGTGTGGAGGTGCGGCCGGGAGCAAAACGATATCCGGACTTTCTGTGTAACTGCGTTGCTCTGAACGTGGTCGCAGCACTCTTTTACCACTTGCACCCTATTGATAATAATATATATATAAAATTTTGTTAATTTGCAATACTTTTATAGCCAAGTTGAGAAAAAAAATGTTACATATTTCCAAGAGTAATTAATAAGATGATAGATGGGCCTTTCATTAAATTTAAAAGGGCCATCAAAATAAAAATAAGATCAATACAATAAACAAGAAAATATTAATTAGTATGTAATAAAAAATGATTCTTACATTTATACTCACTCTGTCAATCTTGTGTAATGCAATAAGAAAACAATATAATTAGTTTATAACAAATGCTGAATTATGAACATAAACCTAAGCAATAAGATTAAAATTACCCAAAATAATGTGTTTATTAAGTTATCTAATATTCAAAATATTCAGAAAAAGCAAGATAGATAGTATTTTCTAGTGTGGTATTTACATTTTGTTGATAGTACTCAGGTTTTATATAGTTAATAACATACTCTTTTTTATGTTTTAATTTGTTTTAAGTGATAACACTAAATATAGTCCAAACACCCAACCAAGTAATACTAAAAAAATACATAATTAAAACTATATAAATTTTATATAACTTTATTTATGTAATTTTTCAGTAATATTCTTGACAAAATTCGAAACAATGTATACAAACTACCAAAAGTCCCATTCAAGCCAGATAGCCTCCACAAGGTGCAGGGTTCAGCTCTATTATATTAAAATTTAATATTTTTTCCTTTCCTTAGTGTGAAATAACAATAAAAAAATGTTAAAACCTTTTAATATTTTCAATTTCTTCATATAATAAATACATATATCATTATTATTTATACATGTGATAACAGTTTGCTTAGTGATTAAATAAGATCTTTACTAAATTATTTAGGTCACACTGATTTCTTATCATCTATATACCACAACCTTGTTAAATTTAGAAGTTTAATGGGTGTATTTAATAATAAGGATAACAATATTATGAAATAAAACCATACATTAAATAATTAACAACTTTTGAGTATAGCGTAACTTTTTATTTTAAATTTAATGTATTTCTATAATTGATTTATTTTTAAATAGTAGTAGAACTTACATGAGGTGGAGGTTGGGCTGGAGTAATAGTTAAACCACTTGCAGTCAATGCCCTAAGTTCACTTAGCTCTGGTGGAAGTGACCTGCTATAAGAAAAATCACATACATTAAATGTTTGAACCGATTTTAAATATATACATAACAGTATGGATTCAATTCCTACATAGCAGGGGTTCCCAACCATTTCTTGCTCAAGGACCACTTTAATATCAATATTGCTAGCCATTCTGTAGGTATAATCAATATAAAGTGTGATAATGAATCTCATCCAACGCCTCACCGCCTCGCCATATTAAAATTGAAAGTATTCACGGACCATTTCTAGGCTTCTGCGGACCACTTGTTGGGAACTTCTGCTATATAGGGACCCAACTGGGACAAAGCATATTGAGTTCCACACAATGTTGTGAATATTGGGCAAAAAGTGGAGGATACAGTGCCTTAATACTAGGTTTCCCTCTCTCTACCCTGCTATATACACGATACAATGTGATAATAAAACACAGTGTTAAAATTTATTTCATTGGTTTTCATTGTTATTGACTAAAGAATTAAATTATAGAAAAACGAAAATGTATTCTAAGAAAAAATCTCAAAAAATTAGCCACTACTTTAGGTGACATGGTGATACTAAACATACTATTATATATCTAATTAGTATGTGATTTATGATTAATTAATAATTTAGAATACAAATTTTGACATTTATCAACAAATTCCATGTAAAGATTGCATTGACTTACCTCACACTAAGATCCACCGCCGAATCGTCTACGTCCATTGTAGTTCACTGCACAATTAATTAGCCAAAATTATACAATCACCAAAAATCGATACTACACAATAGAGTTAGCGTAACATGCTTATCAAATAGATCAAAACAAATATACAATCAAAATAAAATATTAACAGAAATGTAATAACTATTCGTCCTGATGTTATTTATATTATCATAATTAAGGAAAATCTATATTATAATATTTAATTTTCACTAACGCTAAATGACAGTAAACTGACAAATTGACAATGGTTCGTGACAACAAATCTAATAGAAAACTTTAACAAAATCAATAGAAGAAATAAGTCTAAATATAATTTAATTTCTTATTTACCGTACCTTACAAAATCATATATTGTAAATACTTTTGTTTTCATATAAAATTATCGGTATAATTCAATAACTTATTACTTAATCCAATCAAATACCAATGCGATACAGTGCAGGAGATTTATTATAGATTATAAATATTTATTGTATGCAATCATGCAATGCTAATGTACACATAGGCATGTTATAAGCAGTAAAGAATAAGCATTAAGCCTAGTATGCGACAGAAATGAACGCCTAAGTCTGAAACCTTAAGATGTACGGTAGTTAAAATATATATTTTGTCCTGATCTATGTGAAAACGTAAAGAAAACGTGACGATATATTAATGAAGTTAATAAACAGATTCGTAAATAAGAGAAATTCTTAAAAAAAACTTTTCTTTTGTAAAAGTCATCATTTTATTACACAATATTAAATAGCGCAAGTAATTATTTTCTAGTCTTATTTCAAATAAAAGACTAGAATATTTCTATAAAATATTACTTGACCTTTTCTAATCTCCACATTGAATCCGCTACTTGCAGCAAAAAATATCACATAGATTTAGAGTATAAATTTCACTATATTGTTATAAATGATTTTAAAATTTCATATAATATACGGGTGGACCGTCTCACGTGTCTATTATCTTTAATTATTTGTCTTATAATATGTTTCGACTTACTAATTATCTAAGGTTTTTTTAAAATTATTTATCTGTGATTATATGACAATTGACATTTGTTTTATATTGTGCTTTGAAAACACATATAAGTGAGGTTATTTGTATATTTACAAATAAAGTTATTTTTAACTAATAATGAAATATACGGGAAGCATAATTTATTAATCGTTTTCTGTCTGTATCGGAAAATATAAAATTTGAAATTATAAATATTTGCGTCTTATATAAAGTCATTTGGAATTTTTTATTATAATATGCCAGGACCAGATTTATTATCAAGTCAGGGTTTACGATTAGATGGTAGAAGACCAAATGAATTGCGTAGAATAAGATGTAAACTCGGTGTATTTACTCAGCCTGATGGAAGTGCATATTTAGAACAGGGTAATACAAAAGTATTAGCTGCTGTATATGGACCTCATCAGGTATGATTTGTATCGAAACTGATTGTAAAGTTAATTACGTGCCTATAATATTAAGGAAATTTAATATATCTGATTAATATTTTCACTATATTGTAGGCTTCAAAATCTAAAATGTCAAAAGAAGCAGTAATAGTTAATTGTCAATATAGTATGGCCACATTTTCTACAGGTAAGTTTCTTTAAATTATATTAGTATTATATAAATTTTTATTATAATATTATAATGTCTATTAATAGTTTTAAATATATGACTTTAAGGTGAAAGAAAAAATCGTCCTAGGGGTGACCGCAAATCCCAAGAAATGTCATTGCATCTTCGACAAGCTCTAACAGCTGCCATCAAAACAGAATTGTATCCACGGTCACAAATTGATATTTACATCGAAGTGCTACAGGTGTGTAATAATACTGTACTCTTGTATATTAAATTATTATATTTATATAATTAACTAGCGGCCCGCTCGCGGCTTCGCCTGCGTGAACTACATTATTATCTGTCCATGAGTACCTATGTCCTATAAGTGACGTCCATGCAAAATTTGAGACTCCTAGCATTTGTAGTAATGAAGTTTCATACAAACTTTCAACCCCAAAAACAACTCCTTAGGATTCGAATATTGCAAATTCCCGTCTTAGCGAGCACGTACGTCCTATAAGTAACTCCTATGCAAAATTTGAGATTCCTAGCACTAGTAGTTTCTAAGATTTCATGATGAGTGAGTGACCTTTCGATTTTATATATATAGATAAGTATGTTAAGTAAGAAGTCAACAAATCCAATATATAATTACAATGAAAAAATAATGTATGCTATATCCACAATTAGGGTTCCATACAAAAATTCGAGGTCTTATGCTTTTTATAAAATTCAAGCTTAGCTTAGCTAGAGCCCTTTCATCTGATACCTCACTTGAAATAGCAGCTTTAACACCAAATTTTGGACCCCCTTTAAGGCTATTATTTTTTAGGACTTAACCACAAATGTATAGTTTACAGATTTTCCTGAACTAGTACTACCTGTAGATGCTAGTTGTCCAATTTCCTAATTCAAGGTCAACCAGAAGAAATTTGATTCTCTTAAGTGTCGAAAAAGTTTTTTTTGCTATATGTTTTTTATGTATATCTATAAAATTTTGGCCATGTTTTTTTGTAAATGCAGGAATACAATTTTTTCAAGAAATAACCCTTTATTTCCTTTATGAACAGTAGATCTGAGTATATTATGGTTTGAATTTCAACTCAATATCTCTAAGCCTTCCTGAGTTAGACACTCTTGAGAGACAGACAGACAACAGTGATCTTATAAGGGTTCCTTTTTTCCTTAAAAAGTATGGAACCCTAAAAATTATTTATTTTATAGGCAGATGGTGGAGCATACTGTGCAAGTGTAAACTGTGCAACGCTGGCTTTAATTGACGCTGGAATACCTCTCAAAGCCTATGTATGTGCCTGCACTGCATCAATGGCTTGGAAAGCCGGTGTTCAAGCTCCGTTACTAGATGTGGGACATGTTGAAGAGGCTGCGGGTGGTGTTGTACTGACTGTTGCTAGCTTACCTAGTGCTGGTAGGTTTGATAGCATTATCATTATTTTAATTCTTGTGTATTATTTAAAAAATAATAATAAAAACAACCCTAAGTTTCTATGAACTATGAATCTTGTATGAAGTTACATTAAAATTATTTATATACTCATTATATAAGAATTATAATGTAGTTTCATAATAATGTACAGCTTAATTGACTAGAGTGCATGGATAGTTTCCAAAATGGGTTTGATTCTCATTTAGGGAATCAATTATGTTTATTCTCTCATTTTGATAACAAGAAAAAGCAATGTTTGAATGTTTAGACACTAGGGTTCCCTTCTACTACTCTTCTGTATGTTGGATACAACATGAAGCTAAAAAAATATTTTTACAAAACCAATGTTTAGTAGAAATGTAATTTTTATTTTTGCAGGTAGTATTGCTCTAATGGAGATGTCTCACAGACTACACAGTGACTATTTTGAAGAGGTGTTGAGCCGAGCAATGCAAGGTTGTAGGGATATTGAGGTATCATATATAATCTTATTTATTTTTCTTCATAATATATATTCATTTTAAGGTTTTTTAATAAAGCAATTTACAAAATTCCAATCTATTTCCATATGATAAAGGCAGAAAAAAAATCACTGAACTGCTGCACCACTACAGCCTCAATTAATTTTTATATATTTCTTTAATTATTGATACACATTCATTTGCAACATTTCATTTTAGGTAATTCTTGACAAAGCAGTCAGAGACCACCTTGCAGAAGGCTGGACAAAACAAGATGTTGTTACTGTATGAAATAAACATTTTATAACTACTTTTTCATTTTCATTTTGACCCCCTTTTTTATATAAATACTTATTAAATCGTATCAAACAAAGTTAGAAATAAATATATATTAACTAATATTTTACTGATAAAAAAATAAACCTACTCAGTACAACTCTTACTGGGGAATTTGAATATAAATTAAATTGAAAAATAACAATTTGAACTTCATCTATAATATCTAATAAACTACAAAGGTATAAAATATACATGTAAATACTACTGTATATAAACAATTTTCTCTTGTTATAGCTATGACTAATAAGTATAGGAAGAAAGTTGAAAACAACAAATAAATAGACTTACATATTTATTAGAGATCTGAACAAAATAAAAAATTAAATTATATGTACAGTCTATGTTAGAATTAACTAAGTTAGAGGTAAACTAATAGGTACACACCGCTTTACGTAGTATTGCATTAGTATAGCGAAAATGCATGCCTAAATAAAAATAAAATGCAAGAGGAAAAAATAAATTAAAAAATAAAATATAGGATGTAAAAAATCAGTCCATCCTTCTGTGATTGCACACATTGAAAAAAATTTAATATATATATATTTTTAATTTAAAATAAAAAGTATTATAAATTGTACTTAAAAGTGCAATTTTAACACAATATACATAGTTCCTCTTCATATATATATATATATATTAAAAAAATATTATGCATTAAATATTATGCTCGAGCTGGGGCACTTTGTAAAAAAAACCACCAAAATGGTCTCCCACAAAAAGTGAATATTAAACCACTGAGTCGCTAAGGCACTCAACTACATCTATGTATGTAAATATATAAAATAATAAACTTTAAGCTGAAATAAAAAAAAAATGTTAACAATGTAAATAAACCGTAAACTCATTCACCAATGCAAAACAAACTTTCAATTCCAAAGGAGACTTAATCTAATGTATATATGAATAAATGTTCACATGCTATTATATCATTCTAAATAGTATGTGATAGAAAAATCTAAGTATTAGTTTATTATGTTGGCGTTAGTTAGCCGCTACTTCGGGAGGTGAGATTTGACTAGGCTCTGCTGGGGTTAAGTCTGAAACAAAACCAATTAATATTACCACTATTAGATAAAACATCTTTTATACTGTGCCTATTGGAAAGACTAAGAGATATGGGATGATGACCATCATCACCAAGAGGTGCAGGTCCAAGGTTTGTTATTACATTAAATTTTTTATGTTTTCAATAGTATAATAGTAAATTACCGTTATTAGTCTTGTTGGGTGAGTTTTGAGTAGATGTTTTTTGTGACTCACTGGTGCTTCCTTCAGCCTCACCAGTCTCCCCTGCGGAGGATGTGGCCTGTGAAAACATTAGACATTATTATTCTTTTGTTCTAAACTGAGTTTTTTAGATGGCGGAATTTAAGCAGAGGAAACCTAATGTTAAACCCATTCTATTCATCTGTACTGACCAACAGAAATTTGAGAAATTAAATTAATTATTTTTATTTTCCCTAGTAACGAAACAAGGCTCAGCGTTGAATTCCGCCGCTTTGAACGCGAAATGTCTCAAAAATTAAGATGTATTGTACAAAATGTGTAACAAAACAAATGTGTAAACAAATTAGTTAACAAATAATACATACTCTAGTCCTATTTATCTGTCTCGGCTTGGGTCCTTTCGGTTCTTTGGCAGGATCAAAATGGCAGTCAAAGATATCTATCAGCTCTTTTATATCCTCGTCTTTAGCTGACACAGATAAGGACAAGGCTTCCAGTTGTTTCTCCAGTCCGGTCAGTTTGTCTTCTTTCCAGGCGTCACGAAGTTGTTCGTACAGAAGCCCCGCATCGGCTAGGAGGCGGCGTAACTGAGTTACGCGTTTGCGCTCCGGCCGGGTCAGTTTGAGAAGCGGCGCGAAGACAGGACGGAATGTGTTTTGTCTACAAATAAATAATATAAATTACAAATGTGTAATAGTAAATTTAATTTTAAAATTGACTTTGCTTTTACTGTAATTATGTTTACATTATAATAATTTTCTAATTATAAAGCTTTATGCTATAACTCACATATAGTAGGAAAGACAGAAGAAACCTATTGTTAATACTCTATTCCCTACACAGCACCCATTCTTTACGATATTTGTGGCTGAATACAATACCACCCTTGTCTCATTATCAGGGCAAGAAAATGAAATAATTTATTCCCCTAAATAGAAATCAAATCCACATTTACACCATTTACAGTCATATGCTGTGCCAATGCACCACAACAGCCTCACATTATAAATTTATTTTATTTTAATAGAAATCAAGTTTACATAAACAATAACAATTACACAAAAATCTTGCCCCAAAAATTACAACAAACAATGCTTAATATAATCACAAATATTAAAAATTATTTTTATCTATTGGTCTATTATTCAATAAATAAATTAGTTGCAGATCACCTTCCTCTAAATGTTAATCTTTATTCATCATATTCCTCTCATCATTCATGTCTCTTTCATTTAAGCAATAAATGATAGCAATAAATGATATCGAGTATGATACTATGTATCATACTGTGTGTAATATAAGTCAAATAAGTAAAGAAAAGAGAACTCGTAAGGTAAAGGTAAAGGTGGTCTAAGTAATTCGGACAAGCGGTTGTTCCATTTAATAACGTTCAAAGAATCGACGCTTTACTGTATTTTGCTACACTAACCTTTCTAACAACTTCTTAAGATTAGCAAGTGCTTCCAGCTCAGTATGAATAGGTCGAGCCCACGCTCGGGCTGTTTCTACCATGTCCTTGCTGGCTGTAGCGCCTTCGCCACCCGCACCTACTTCTTGTTGTTCACCTGTACATCAAAAATAGTTTTCTAATTGAATAAATCGGTATTTAATATTTTTTCAACTTTCTTCCAATTTTGGAAGTTCCAAAAACGAGGAGGTTGTATATTCAACAACTATACATTTCTAAAACCACACATACAATATAACAAGCAAAATAGTATTAAAACATAAGATCATAGAGAGGGACACTTTGGGGATTAAATTTTTCGTAACACCGTCCAAGCTAAGCCCTTCTTATAAAGCTAAATAAAAAGTCTTATGTTTGTTACAAATTATATATACTATTTGCACCTTTATAGGGTGATTTATACATATTTCTGCTACCCAAAGATTATTGCTAAAAAAAACAATCAAGGGAGAACTTTATAAAAGCTACCTTGAGCAAGATGTTCCACAATCCTATACGCAGCTGTGGCTCGATCTAGGGCACTGTCCACAGACAATGTGTCTGCATCAAGTAAGACTCTGGCCAATACTCGTAGAGACACAGATTTCACTGTAGATTTACATTTGTCTGCCGCTAGGGCATAGCTGTCTGTGAAACCGGCTACTATTGATTTGAAACGGTCCAACAACTTGTAGCTGAAATTAAATGTTAAATAATTAATTATAAATGTATTCACTTGCGGCATTGTGGGATTGTTTCCATCTCCATTTGGTTGAATTATTATTTTTATTCTCACACTCTAGTAGATAAAGTTCAGTGTTGACTTTCAGCACTCAATATGCAATGTACCTACAGCCACAAGTTTCTCCTTGAATACTACCCTCAAACTATGTGGTAATGTAAAACATATTCATTCATAAATTTAGAGTTCAGATCTTTGTCTTTAAAAAGAAGATACACAGCAGTTAAAAATATTGGCAGCAACTTTATTGCATCATCAAAATGAATTCCTGTACAAATCTATATTTAATAACTTTAAGACTTTATAAATAGCAATAATTATATTGTGGTCAAAGTGTCAAATTTTGTATTTTCAGAGAATTCTACAATAAAATTCTATACAACTCACCGAGTTAGGGCTTCTAACAACATTGTGGGGCTTAAACGACGTGGCTCATGGTATATGAGTATGACACTGCCATCTCCTTTTTCCTTCTCTAACCAATCTAAGAAGTCGGAAAGTGCAGATATCTCAGACTTTGTTTTTAATATCTAAAAAAGTTACAAAAATTAAAAACATCTAAATTGATGAAAACATACTTTTTAGATGACTTAAGCAAAATCAGAATACATTAAAATAATTTAATAATTATTTTCAATTTTTATTTTGCAACATACAAATAACTTTTCCTGAGTCTAAACACAATGATTGTGAGTTTGATTAAATAAAAATTATTTTCATTTCCTCATTTTGCTAGTCAGAGCACAGCATTTATTTCTACCATCCAAAACTTCTATGTGGAAATATAAAAATAGATTATAAAAACTTTCATACATGTATATAATATAAAAAAGCCACTTTCACACTAACATGTAGCTACAATGGAGTTAATATGGTGGATAACCTACTGCCGCCCTACATTTAGCTGTAGATGGCAGCATTGATTTTAGGATTCTTTTTATTTTTGATCATTTTCTTTCAGAGTGAACAAGATCCAAAAATTCAGAAAACCTAACTTCAGAGTGGCCACAATTTGTGAACCACACTGTATTTTTTTATATAGTGCCTCCACTTCTATTTAACAGTGTCACCTTATTAGTATTAGTATCCTTTAACATACGAAATCTTCCGACGGTAACCACTCGTACATTGTGACGCCGGCGGGCTCCGGGATTCAAATCCCCATATGGCATAATATATTGGGAATATGTTTGCTTCGGTGTGAAGGCCGCTACTTGACATATCTGAAGAAACAATAGTAAAAGGTGATGTTAATTCTAACTTAAATTTTATAAACACTATAAGGTTTCATTTTTTTTATTTAATAAACAGAAATGAAATATATGTATATTCTGTAAGAGCATCAACAACAAAAAACAATGTATATACAGTTAAATATCACAATCAGTATTGCAATTCACTAACAACAACTGTAGTAACTGCAATTGGTACTAAACTATTCACATAACAGCTTCTCACCTTGGGAATGATTATATTTAAATTATGTTGATTTACTCCTATGCAATTATAGAAAAGAAACACTTCTCTCTGACATCCCAGAAGAAATACATGTAGCTAAAGCTGTAAAATGTATCTAAATTTTAAAAAGTAAAGTAATTACTTCATCAATTAGCCTCCTTCCAGTTGTATCCATGTCCCATCCAACTAAGACATACTTTCCTGGAGGAAGCCCTACTGGCTTCTCCGCTAGTGCTGGTAGAAGCTCATTGGGTGCTTCACCCCCACTGCCATTAACCTTCGCCTCAGACACCATTGCCATGTAAGTTAGGTAGTCTGCCTGCAACATAAATAGAAACATTTTGTTATAATTTGGAGAAACAATTAAAATATCTTTTCTGTTATTAGACATATAAGTTGTGGTTAACTACCCTCTAAATAATTATTTATAGCACGAATCTGTGTAATTAAACTATTTTATAAAGAGAAATCTTCCAAAAATCAACCAAAATTTTTAAATTGTGATCGAATCGATCGATGATGGGTTTTTCCTAATGTGTAGGTGGTATATCATAACCACATCTTACGTGTCACAAGAAATTATTATATTAAATAATGCCGTATAAAAGTTCCGTATATTATGTTAACCATTTACAAAGTAAACAAAATCATTAAATAAATATTACAACCTTAAAAGTGATGTCACGCCGCTATAAGAAAATACAGGCGCCTAAAATAAATCGATTCGAGAAATGTAAAATACGTTTTGGAACAAGGATAGCATTTAATTTTAATCAAAAATATGTTTTATTAGGTCACATAGGATTAAATATTATTTTGAAATAAAATAATAAAATTAAAATCTTATAGAAATGAGTAAAAAAATAAAAATTAGGACACGTGGCGGTCTTTCCTTACAGACATTTTGCCCCACCCTTGTATGTCAAAATAAAGTATTAAGAACTCACTATTTTAATATGATGTTCCTTGAAGAATTTTGTTGAATATATAATTTATTTAAACTCAGTTTTAAGAAACTATAAAGCGCGTGCTAAACAAAATTTTTGAGTAAAAAATATTACAAATCTCAGCACGTGTGCGGCAATTGGAAAAACGCAATAGTGATTGAATAATTTGTTTTCACTTTTCTTATTCAAAAACCGATGAGTAATATTAATAATAATATATTATAAGTCTTAGAAAATAAACAAAATAAACATACAACATTTATTGTTAGAGAAAAATATCAAAAATTATTTAAGGATTATAATAAAGGATTTAAAGATATTAGGCTAATAATTTTAGGTGTAGGAAGCATAAATATACATTTATATATTAACAATTCGTATCATTTCATTAATTTAATTTTCTAAAATTAAATTGGTTTTCTGCTTGAATATTCCTTCATTATAATAAAGTGTACAGCATGTTATTAATAATAATAATCGGTACCGGTAAGGTACATCAATCATAGAATGGAAGGACGTGTCTATAGAAAGTATTATGAATCTGTAGTTTGTACTTTGTAAGTGAAGTACATTATATAGTTGTCTCGTTTACCCATGTTGTTGACGGTTTATGGTAAACATAAAATTTAGATCGTTTTTATATTATGCTTTATTGTTTTATAATTTTTCATGTTTGTTATACGTTTAAGTGATTTCAAAGTAAAGTAAATACTCTATATTAATCAAAATTAAGTATATAATACAAAAATTTTAACTATGACAGAAAATATTGACTTATATCAAACTCAAATAGTTATGGCGAGAACCGAAATTAAAAATCTTAGGTAAACTAAGCTCAAAGTAAAACTAGGTGTATATATTAATAACTGAAATATAAAATTGTGTGTTTATTTTTAGGCAACGAATTTCGGCTTTAAAACAAGAGCACCAAAAAGAAATTAAACATATTAAATCAATTCTAAATAACCTTCGTTGTTCCACTTGTGCTGCTGCAGGTACAGATTATGTTGTTATTGTAACAATTTCTAGTTAAAAAAGACAAATTTATCTTTCTGATATCTAATTAAAAATTCGCTTATATTATTCCGTATTGTACAAATAACTTAACCAACCTATGTATAACATCACATCATCATATTTTATTTTAATTTTAGCTACATCTATAGTAAACGATCAAAATATTTCTGAGGCTTCAATATCTGAATCAAACAGTATACCTTTTCAACCAATAGGATATATTGAAACTTCATTCTGTAACAAGAGAGGAGTGCCTAGACAGCCTTCTGTTTTGGCTAATGTAAAGGGATCAATTATTATTGACACAAATGTTTTTAATAATCCTGAACATGCTCTAAGTGGATTGGAGGAATTTTCTCATATATGGTTTGTAAATACATATTTTTATTTATGGTATAATAGAAAATCATTTGTGTCGTTATGATCTTACAATAGAATAATTTTAACTAGTATATTATAAGTACTATATACTTGTACTACTATAAAAAAAAACTAATGATTATCTAATTAAACTTAATGATTTATCTCTCTGTTGATATTTAGTCTCTAATGATATATAGTTATATTATACTAGTAATACTATTATTACTTAAGTAAGTTAAGTTTAATTAGATAATCATTAGTTTTTTTTAACCTTTTTTGTTTTTAGGGTAATTTTTCACTTTCACATAACAGAAAGTAATAATGTGCCAGCTAAGGTGTCTCCACCTCGGCTTGGTGGTGAAAGGAGAGGTGTATTTTCCACTAGATCACCACACAGGCCTTGTCCAATAGGATTGTCTCTGGTTAAAATTCATAGCATTGAAGGTAAACTTATCCTTTTATTTACTGTAATTGAAAGTCAGTTTTTTTAATATATTTAGCTTTATTCATCTCTATAGTAAGTAATTTATATTTTATGATGCATAATATTATTTTTGTGTTTATTATTTGTTGTTTACTGTAAAGCCCCTCTATGGTAAAAAGTTTTCTCCATCCTTTTCAAGAGTGGGACAGTATCTGACTGTAAATGTGATGGTTGTGAGCTTTGTGTTGCAGCAGTGAGTTCAGCATTATCACCTACAATTGCAGCATCACTCTATAGATATAAATTATTTTGATTTCTTACCACTGGTAAAAACCTTACAGTCAGTCACTTAACATGAAATCTTTCAGCATGAGATTAATAAAAATATTAAAGCTTATTATTTTATTACAGGAAACAAAATTTATTTCAACGGAGTAGACATGGTAAATGGTACTCCAGTCCTTGATATAAAACCATATATACCTCAATATGACTATCCACAAACATATGGTGAAGTAATATCTGCATTGGAAAGACCTCCAACAGAAGGAAATAATGATAATGTAGAAATGATGGCTAATTTACATTTAGATGATGATATATCAGTGGAAAGGTTAATTGAGTTTTCTATTTCTAAAGTCGGGGAGAGGGGGGAGGGGCGTGGTATATATGCGGGATACAACGCCAAGCTGATTTTTTTAATATCATAACATTTAACAAGATGTTAAGTTAAATTGTCAATAGCAATCATAAAGACCATGCTGCGCTACGACGACCTCATCGTCGTCGTCGTTGTGCGTTTGACACCCTCTCGCGGGAATGAACTAACATGCTACTTTTAATATTTAGTTTAATTGTTAGTAGTCTCATACTAAAAGCAACAACAATATGTAGTATAAATAAATAATGTTATTCCTTACAGCTTAAGCCCTCGCTTATCTCAGCCAGTTGGTATTGATACGTCGAGTCCACTATCGTCTACAGATATTATTTCGCCAGGAATCGAACTGGTTACACCTATTTCACCTCCCGAGTCACCTACAAGCGAAGATTTGCTCGACGGACCAGTTTCTTCACCGATTCGGAGAGTGGAATCCGAAAGAGGTGCTCCGGATGGCCAAGAAAGATTTACGCCACCTCAGAATAATTTAAATGTCAATCAAGATGGCGTCCGCGTGGCATCGTGGGTTAATAACCCACCAGCCCTTAAATATCAAGTGAATTTTACAGAAGATGCTCTTAATAGACTTAATAATTTGATAGGTGATAGGGCACCATCCTTCAAGAGTAATATAGAAAGTCTTCTCTCAGAGGATCCTAGATCGGTCTATGTAAGAACTAGATATCCAGACCATGAATATAATTGTGTTTTAGAAGATTTATCTGTTAGTTGTGTGTTTGATGAGAATTTGTGTGTTTGTACTATAGTAGCTCTCAGAAGTGCAGAAGACTTGCAAAATTAGTCAATAACTATAGTAATGTGTGCTTCAATGACTTAATTATTTATTTTGCTTAACAATTTGTTAGCTTATATTTTATAGTGTAATTATAAATATGAATTTGAAATTATTAACTAGTAGTTTTAGTTTCTCATAAACATTATTTGTTGTCCTGATCCAAAATTGCCAATACTTTCCAATACAGTTAGTTTCAAATATCTCAATTTTGTTCCGTTAAATAGGATGATTTTATTAAAATTGTTTGGTTCAAATTCTACTATATCAGATAAACTACTCCATGTCGTACCATCTATGGAACAGCGATACTGTAGTTTTATTATAGTTCCATTGCCAGCATCCTCACGAGGTACGTAATGAGCCTCCTTAAGTTCGTACACATCGCCTAAATCAAAATCTAAAGTAATATATTCATTTTTTTCTGGATTCGCTCTGCCAGAGGAACCCCAATTTGTATGCCACAATGCTTTGTTCTTATCAGTAAGATTACACACGTTTTGATTCGGTTGGCATGGGAAATTGCATTTGACTGTAACACCTTTTATTATACCTTTGAAGGGGTAGTCTAATACTTTTTCCGTTACAATATCACTCCATTCTGATGTACATTTGCCCAAAACTGATCGAATTCTAAAATCATGCTTGCTTCCACAACGGAAATCTGTAAATGTTACAGATTCACCTTTTATATTGCTAAATATAACGTTGTCTCTTTCTATTTCATAAAAGTCAGCCTCAATTTGTTCCCAAGTCAGAGTTATAGATGCCCAAGTTGTCTCTTCTTTGTTAATGTTAAAATTGTTTGGTATTTTTATTTTTGCATTATTTGTGAAGTCACCAAATACTTCCTCTGGATTTGCGTAATCATTTATCTTAATGTTAATTTCGCTCAAAGTTACATCTAATTTTTCTATTTTTATTAAGATAAATTTTTGTTTTGTTTCATCATATTCTTTTAAATACGGATGAAGGACAAATTCTTCATTAAAGTAAAATACATTGTCTTGAGTATTAAACTCATCATAGTTATTAGTCTCACGCAAAACTAATGCTTGTCCATTTATATCTACTTTTATATTTTTAGGTTTTGCTGACGCCATTATTTGCATTAATGTTATCCTCTCCTTCACCATACTTTCATAGGATTTTTGAGTTTTATAAATAGTAATTAGTAAATCACCAGTCGCATTTGAATATGGTCCATTCATTAAAACCTTTGTTGTTGCAAAACTACCTTTTAAATAATCAGAAGTCATGCCATCATCTTCGTAAGTAACAAAACTTGAAGTACCATTTGGATACAAAGTAAATATTCGTAAGTCTCTTTTTATTTCACATGGATTGTTATTCGGATTTGACATTGGTATGATAGCTCCATCTCTGACAAAAACTGGAATTTTCCAAAGAGGTGTTGCGAAATTGTTATATATTTTCCCACCTTGATATTTCTTACCTGTGATGAAATCTATCCATACTTGGTTTTTATTTGGAAGAAAAATTCCATCACGAACGGAATAGTTGTCAACTTTTACGTCGTTGTAGATTGGAGCAACCAAAATAGTAGGTCCCCACATGTACTGATATTGAGAATCTATCGTATAAGCTGCAGTTTCTTCTGGGAATTCAAGAAACATTGCTCTTACCATGGGGAGACCATGAAGCGATTCATACCCAATACTATAATTATACGGCATTAACATAGATTTCAATTTTAAATAAGCTCTGTTTATATTTGTAGCTTCTTTATCATAGCTGAATGGTGTTTTTGGTGTGTTACCCCACCCATCCATATTTAGTTGTAAGGGAGTAAATGCCTTCCATTGGTAATCACGAATGTTGACTTCTTTGCATCCACCACCATAAATACCATCCATGTCCGAACCAATTACTGGTTGGCCAGATAAACCAGCACCAATGTAGGTTGGTATGTGAAATCTTATGTATCCCCATTGGCCTCCTTCTTGATCCCCACTCCAAATACCAGAACAACGTTGAGTTCCAGCCCAACCATCGACCATTATAATTAAATTTCTTGCTCTATTTTTTGCTGCTTTTACAAATACGTTCGACGCGTTTTCGACAGCATTTAATCCGAATGAGTAACCGTCACCAATCCAAGCTACATCACATTTCAGCGCCACTACATTAGCAACGCCGACTTCTTTACTTAAATCACGATCGCCTTTCTTTGGATGTAAAGGGTCCTCTGGCATTAGATTTGACTCTGTCCATAAAGCCACTTTCACTCCTTTTCCCAATGCATATTCAACAAACTCCTTTAAATTTTGAATGTCGCCATTCAATGAATCTGTTTGACCATAACCAGAGCCATAACCGTCATTAGGAACAAACCAACCCAAGGGCACATCATTTTCTTTATATCTATCAACCATTGCACGAGCGGAAAATTGATAATTGTTTTTTTCTCCATTTAATGATTCTAAAATTCCTTTTTTATTCCCAATTTCGTCTGGTTTATAACTTTTGTAATATTTTCCATCCTCGAAAAGGATAGCGCCAGACACATTTCCATTAACTTCAACCCAATAATCACGATTGAACGCGTTTAAATGTGCTTCATAGTATGCATATTCCGGCATAAGAAGTGGTTGTCCAGTTAACTCATAATAATCATTTAAAATATCTCTTGGTTGAGCATTTATAAAAAAATATGCGTCAAAATCTTCTCCTTTATGGATGGCTTCTACAAACTCGGGTGATTCTTCCCCAAAGTCGTAAATTCCTGGTTGCCAAGTATTTCTCAATATGCCATAGCCGTAAGAAGACCAATAGAATGGGCACGGTGATGTTACGCCACCATCAACCCAGTCATTACTATTAACAATCGCGATAGTCTCTCCTTTGTGGCTGAATCTTCCATTCTGCATTCCACCTCCAAAAAAATATTCGTCTTCATTGTGATATATTGTTTGTATTGATTTATAATCTGCATATGATAAAGGTTTAGCCTCGCGTAAGACTTCTTTATCATTTCCAACGTGACGAACCTTAATAGTTCCCAGTTTCTTATCAAATATAATTTGTACACTCTCAGTTTGTACAACATAATGTGTTTTAACATCCACAAGTTTCGATTGCTGGAACTCTTTGTAGCCGTAATCTTCCTCACTTTTAATAACTATTTTTGCTACATCGTCTGTATTCATTGGTTTTGGATATTCGCGAAATTTTCCAGACGGCGACATGTAATATCTAAAAACATGATCATTTAAAATGTATAACCTTCCTTTTTCTCTTGTTTTGTATTTGATGGTATAAAATATTTTATCTTTTTCTATATGCTGGATGCTTCCTACAATTTTTTTTCGATCTTCCGCCATACTTCCGCCTGCCACAAGACTAATAATTCTTTTGTCTGAAAATTAGATAGAAAAAAATAATTTAAAAGTTTTATAACACAAAAAAATTCAAAACATTTCAATAGAGTAAGCACAATTCTGAAGGACATTACAAATGGAGACAGACATTATAAAGGGGAGTGTCGGAACATATCCGACACGCACTAGCGGCGTTAGGGTAGGGCGAGCCTGGGCGACCGCCCAGGGGCGCCGGATGAAAAGGGCGCCGTAGACGCCCGTTTAGGGCGCTTTGCCCTTTAAAATGGTCTAAGATCTAAAAAAAAAAACAAAGTCATCGTCGTCTTTGATATCTAAAAAAAAAACAAAGTCATCGTCGCCTTTGATATCTAAAAAAAAAACAACGTGATCTTAACAACTTTGAAAATAAAATTGCAGAAAACATAGACTTTGAATGCCTAATAAAAGAATTCGCAGATAGAAAGGCTAGAGGAAGTGAAATTTTATTAGTTTTTGTCATTATTTTTTTTAAATAAATGGTTATTTCGTTGTACCCATTCCCTTTTTTTTATATTATTGAAATGTAGTTAGGGGGCGCCGAAAAAAACATCAGGACATTATATGTTTAAAAGATTAAAAACCAATATTACTTACCTATAAGTTTTCAAAATTATTTTTAATTTATTCTCACTATTAATTTAATGAATAATAGTTGATAACAATACAATACAAGCCATATACATTCCGTATCGGTTATCGCAGGACTAAAGACTAGAGCCTACATTCATTCGTTTAAATAATAACGATATGTCCTCATGACCTACTATTGTAGCCTAGTTTAACAAACTTTTGTTGGGCCGTTCGATATTGAGGCTAATAGCTCAAAAACATTAACCTATCATTAGCTGTAGGTAATATAAAAATAATTGCTATTTCTATAACAAAGAGTTCTTTATAAATGTACTAAAATAAGCATAGGTATAAAAGTAATAAAGGTCTCTAATAATTTTAGTTCACTAGTTTTAGAACACTATCATAACAATCAACACTACCTACCGTTAGCAATTTTGAAACACGAATGAGGCTAGGAGTTTGATGGTTAGCGTGGTAGGTTTGGACTATTACCGAATAGTGTAAATAATTACAGTAATTCGTTGATGTAAGAATAAAGTTTGATTTTATCATTGATAAAAGGAAAATAACGAAATGTATTTAGAATTTTATTTAGTTGTCCTACTTGTGCTTTCCTTTTGCGTAGATTATAAAAGTTTCAAGTAATTAAGTAATTCGGTTTTACTATGTAAAGAACCTAAGACCTAAGATCGTTATATTAATGATGTAAATAATGATATAAATTAGAGGTTTAATATAGATAGATAGGTACTTAAAAGATTAATTTGATGGGCATAACAGAGGATTTTATGGGAAAGGATATAATAGACAGGATGAAATTTATTTAAGACATCATCGTCCAGGCCATATTCGCAAAGTGTTAAGTGAGTGATCCGGATCCCTGACCGTAATTGTGGCCAGACAAGAGAGAGAGAGAGAGAGAGCGCAAGCGCCAGATTGTGGATACAAATTATATTTGTGTACAGTAAATTTTTGAATAAAAAACTAAGGTCGCTTTTGGCTGAATTGTTGTATATATTTACCCTTAGGTATAAAATTTTAGAGCCTCCCAAGACACGTCAAACGAATGTTCGCATGGGAGTGGGACTAAGCTCTAAAGTACAGTGGCGTAGCTAGGGTATTTGCTGCCCGGTGCGGCTCGGGGGACTTGATGCCCCTTTCTTGTTGATGAGTTCTAAAAAAAAAAAAAGGAATCATCGACGATGACTTCTAAAAAAAAAAAAAGTCAACTTTAATCCCTCCCTCCTCTTTAACCCTCTTTTCTCTTGATGAGTTCTATGAAAAGACAAAGTGATCGTCAATGTTGACTTCTAAAAAAAAAAAACGTAATCATCGACGTTGAGTTCTAAAAAAAACAAAGTGATCGTCGACTTTGATGC
>JAEBDU010013140.1:84459-184759 GCA_016802625.1 Heliconius numata
CACTAATCGTCGACTTTGATGCCCTTTTCCTGTTGATGCCCGGTGCGACCGCACCGCTCGCACCCCCCTAGCTACGCCACTGCTAAAGTATAAATCAAAGTTTTAAATTATTGCTTAATACTTATAAAGTTAGCGTAGTTACTTATATTTAGCAAAAAAAAACCTATTTTGACAGCATCTGTACAGTCAATTAGCATGAGTTGCCAGCATGAGTAGCAGTGATTTCTTCTTTAATCAAAATAACTAATTAATAGTAGTAATTTAATAGTAGCGAAAATCAAAGCCGCCCTTTGCCTCGACACCAGAGCGAAGGAAATGAAAATATTAAATATTTTACTTCCTCAAGTTAAAATCGAACCCATAAGCCCTCGTAGTCGCCGTCACACGCCCTTACGCCACGACTGGTCTCAAGGCCTTAAATATAGACTTTACTGCGTGAAAATTATAAAAGGCATGCTGTTACACGTATATAGAGTTAAATAAGATAGGGCAGTGATAGTTATAATAAATAAAGCAGAAATTTAAAGCCTGTGTCTGTTATAATAACATAATATTACGGCCGTAAAAATTGCTTTGCCGAAACGTTAATTTTACGGTTATTTTATAACTCAGAAGTATTTTCATTGATTTATTGCCTATTAATAAATCAATAAGATCAAGAAGTCAGTCGTGGCGCAGGGTCACAAAGTGTGCTGCAAAATCGACCGGTTGTGGGTTCGTTGCTCACTCGAGGAAATGAAATATTTATTTAAATTTATATTTCCATATCTTCGATCTTTGTTGAGTTCCGCCACTCAATACGCAATGCATTCAAAATTAGGAAAGTGGGGGACGGAGTGTCTTAACATTAGGTTCCCTCTGCAAACCCTGCTGAGTGCAGGATATAGTGTGAAGGTGAAAATAAAAATAGCTATTAATAACTTCACTACTTAAGCTTATTATAACAATTAAATGCTAATACGGTACCGAATTGTAAGCTTTTTATAAAACTAAAAATATTTATTTGTTTATTTTTATTATGAGTATGGCAGCACCGTCTTTCAGCATACAATGCTTGTCATTGTCATGCTGTCAAATTTTTGATTACTCACGAAATTACTTGCTTGATGCTCATTTTGTTCTGTAAACTATTATAATTTAAACAGCTATTTTAAGTTAAAAAATAATTAAATTCATCAAAGGTAATATATATTTAAAATGTAACTCATAATTACAAAGATTTCTTTCATTTTTGTATATGGTTAACCTGATTTACCGGCACGAAAGCTTGCTTAATTATAAAATTGTAACTTTCAGATGTTCCTAACTCGTTCCGAATATGACAGAGGTGTTAATACCTTCAGCCCAGAAGGAAGGCTTTTCCAGGTGGAATATGCCATAGAGGCCATAAAACTGGGATCCACAGCTATTGGCATTGCTACTTCGGAAGGTGTTGTGTTGGCCGTGGAGAAGAGAATCACTTCGCCTCTGATGGAACCAACTACTATAGAAAAGATTGTAGAAGTAGACAGACATATTGCTTGTGCTGTATCTGGTTTGATGGCTGATTCTAGGTAAATAATATTTTATTAAATTAAAACTCAATTTTTTTAGTCTTTGAATGAATAATAATAATTTAACCATTTTTCATATTTTTTCATAGAACTTTGATAGAAAGAGCTCGTGTTGAGTGCCAAAACCACTGGTTTGTATACAATGAGCGCATGACAGTGGAGTCTTGTGCTCAGGCTGTTTCTAACTTGGCTATACAATTTGGAGACAGTGATGATGACAGTGGCACTGCTATGTCAAGACCATTTGGTGTGGCTGTTATGTTTGCAGGTAAAAGAGTAGTAAAGAATATTTCAAGGTAGAATATGCAAATATTGTATATTTATAAGTAATGAAAGGGATGTTGTGGTAGATTAGAACAAAATAATTTATTCTCTGAGTGGGGATCAAGCCACAGTTTTCATATTTACAGTCCACACAATAGTCTTATCTATTCCTTTTCTATCTTTAAATGTGTATTTTTAATTATAATTATAATAGCATCAACATGAATTTATTAATTGATTAATGTTCTGCTTGTGGTTTTGTCTGCTTGGACTAATGATGCATGTATTATACATATGAAACTTTGGAAGCATTTAGTTTATAAGTAAACATTGCATTAAAATCTGCTTGTGTGCACAATTAGAAAGATATATGCAACACATTAAAAAAACATTGTTTTACATAGTGTACAGTAAAATCTGTGGCTCTTGGCCACCCTGAAGTTAGCTGTAGAAGGCTGCACAGATTTAAATTTATTATATTTTTCCTCTTTATTTTCTTCATGAAAGATCAATGTTCAAACATTGATAAGGCCTACCTTCAGACTTGTCTGTATCATATTTCATTGATTGTACTTGAAAGAATACTAAACATGATATATATTCAACAGGTATTGATGAGAAAGGTCCTCAATTGTTCCACATGGACCCCAGCGGTACATTTGTACAGTATGATGCAAAAGCTATTGGTTCAGGAAGTGAAGGAGCTCAGCAAAGCTTGAAGGTATTTTAATAGATAATTATACTTTTGTATAATTTTGTTATTTGGTTCATAAAATTGCCAGCTTATACAATATAATTATTTAATTTCTCATTTGAATTACTAAATGTGATATTAATAAATGATTTTATAATAAAGTACTTTATAATGATCTAATACATAACAGTATAATTTTGGTAAATAAACATAAATAATAATTCTCAAAAATTTAAGTTTTGTCACATACTGCGTTTAAATATGCAAGTCTTAAAAAAATCTTTTTATCTATATTTTGGTGCCCAATCTATTTACTTGCTACTGAATTTGGAATGGGAGTTTCAAGATCTATCCTATAATTAGCGGGATAGACAAACAGAACCTATTGTTAAAACATACCTTTTTACAGTTTCCAAGACATTGCATGTTGAGTGGCAGAACTTACCGCTCTTTGTTTTCTTCTAAAGCGAGGAAATGAAAGTTATTCATTTCCCCGTGCCACAATGAAAATTATTCATTTAACCCCTGCAGGCTTTCTTAAATGTATTTTCAAATATTAAAAACATTTATATACAATTCTATTACATTTAATAAGAGCAAATGGTTTTTTTTATCATCCAGGAAGTCTACCACAAATCTATGACACTCAAAGAAGCTATCAAGTCTGCTCTAACAATTTTGAAACAAGTAATGGAAGAGAAATTGTCCGAGAACAATGTAGAAGTTGTAACAATGACTCCACAATCATTGTTCCACATGTTCACGAGGGAACAACTCGCTGAGGTCATTAAAGATATACCTTAATTTGATTATTTTTCTAAATGGTTGGATTTTTTTTACAAATATTTATATATGTATGTATAATCGATTTTTAAAATATTTTTTTACTTCTGTATTTGTAATTTTTTTGTCTTCATTCAAAGGTTAAATGGATGATTAAAGTCTAATAATAATGACAAATTCTGTTTGTCTTTGTTTTAGTTTTGTATTTATAAAAATCCAACCATGTGTGTCACAAGTAGTAATATTTTAAGTAAATTGTATTTTATTGTATCATTTAGTGTAGTGTAAACAGTAAATAAATATTTAGCTTGCATAATTGGGGCCATCCATAAATTATGTAAAATTTAATGTCTCATTTTAAGATATTATATCTAAGTAAAACTGGGATTTTTGTTGATCAAACGTAATAGTTCCTGAACTACTTTTTCAATTCCATTTCTCTTTCTTCAATAATTAAAATAATCTTGCTAAATGTCGGACTATATATAGGAGGGGCAGTCAGGAGTCAACATGACCAGCTTTCATAAAATCATTAGATTATTTTTAAGTAATTTATGGATAGCCCCTGACAATATTTGGAACCTTGTAAATTGAATCATAATAATTTTATATTTTATAAAAAATACATTAAATAAAAAAAAAGTAATGCAATTTTGTTAAAATATTACTTGGTGATGGAGTTTCTAAGGATCTTAATGTAAGTATTCAAAGTGTAATAAAAGTGTCAATACTTTTATAATGTGTATTTATTTACTTATCTGTTGCCTTATTTTAGTTTCTACAAGAGTATTGTAGTAAAGTATATGAATATTTTTAAATTTTCTTATATATACAGTAAGAATAAAAATAGGTTTGATTTGAATTTAATAAACTAGGTTTTTTTAAATTAAATTAGTACAATATTTAGCTTAAAAAATAGTTATTTAGTTTCATTTGAGAATAAAAAGAGTAATAGTAGAACAGTTTCTGTATACAAAAATCAAATCAAATCAGCTCGCTGTATCCCGCACACAGGGTAGACAGAGGTTAAGAAACTCCATTCCCTACTTTCTGCCGAATTCCGGAGGCATTGCGTGAAGAGTGGCAGAACTCAACGCCGCGCTTTTGCCTCGACACCAGAGCGAAGAAATGGAAATATAAACGTAAATAAATATTTCACTTCCTCGAGTGGGGATCGAACCCACAACTGTCGCGTTACAATCACACCCTTGTGTCGCTGCGCCACGACGGCCTCTTTCTGTATACAATTTAAAATATATGTTTCGCTATGAATACATTTTTATACTATCTCTTACTTATTGATGTCACTGTAGTGTAGTGGGACGTAGTCTGACAGTAAATGTAGTGTTTGTGGATTTGATTTCCATTAGGAAGAACGAATTATTTTTGTTTTCCTGCTGTTATAAGGTAAAATGTGGCATTGAGTTTCTCCACTCCAACACGCAATGAGAACAGGCAGAAAATTCAGGAGAACTAAAGTGTCGTGCAGGATTCGGCATGAAACTCCATAACAAATCATTTGTCTCATCTTTTTATTATATTTACAACATAAATAAACAAGTCTTATAATATTTATTACATGAATTGAACCCAATAACTTTCGGGGCGACAACGGTAAACACGATGGTTACAGGCTCATTTTCTCGCCCTAGTAATAAGACAAAGCGTACCATTGAATTCCGCAACTTAAAACTCGAAAATTCGGCGGAAAGTAGAGAACGGAGTGTCTTTAACACTAGGTTCCCTTTGCCTACTCTGCTATATGCGGAACGCAGTGTGAAGTAAAAAAAAACTTTTCGATAGTGGTCACAGACAAAACTAACTAGTTTAAAATGAAATCTAACCAAAGTCTTATATAGATGATTGCGGCCATTCCGGAATTGCAGTGGAGTGAGAACAGTTCGAGAAACACACTTCAAGATTTGTCTCGTCTAAGATTAGGAAGGCAAACTGTTTAAATTGTTTGTAATTTAGTAAATTCCGTTTATTTAAAAATAAAGTTGCGGTATGTTTAATTAAAATGTGTTTAAATTCTTTATACTCTATTTTAACACACTTTTTTAACCACTTGTTTTTATTGTATCTTCATGAAACTTGGCAGTTATACTTAACTAAGGTAATTTTTTTGGAAAAAAACTCATCTACTCTATATAAAATCTACTCTATAAATATATCAAATTTACAATTACGTACTTGGAAGGAATGTATGAAAAAACAAAAATATTAATTAAATCAGTTTATTAGAAAACCATATAAAAAATTAATTTAAACATTAACAAATTGAATAGAATCTATAAATGCTTTAGATATAAGATTAATAGGCACCATTGGTGTAAAATCATCATTTATGTATGCATTTTACATATATCCACATATATGAATAATAATTATTGTAAAAAAGAAAAAATATTTTGTTTTGAATGTATATGGTGTTTTATTAATAGGTACCTTATTATTAATTCTTGTTTAAACAACAATTAGAATTGTAACAGCAGTGAGGCCAGTCGAGGCGCAGGGGCACAAGCCTATGATTGTTAGCGCGACAGGTTGTCAGTTCGATTGCTACGCGAGGAAATATTTATTATTTTTATTGACTTTTTACTTTGCTCTGGTTCCAAGGCAAAGCGCGGCGTTAAAGTTCGCTCTCCATTTTCTGCCGAATTCTGGAGGGATTATTTACAATGATTCAAGTGTTTCTTCTCTTTATTATGTGTCTAATTGCATTTTAAGAATTTAATTTTACTACATTACTATAAATAACAAATGCGTAATTAAAAATCGGAAAAAAATATTATACTAAGTTTCTTTTATTAATTACGCTTAACTTTTAAAAATATTTTCTAGTATCAGATCCCAGGTTATTATAATAATAAAAAAAATGTATAAACAATAAAAATAAACTACCAGTATTTAGCCAAGTACGGTTCCAAATCCAACGGATTTGTATTGGGTCCGAATCTTTCAACAGGTATACCGTTTTTATCCACAATGAACTTAGAGAAATTCCACTTTATAAAATCACCTAAAGTACCACTTTGTACCCGTTTCAAAAATTTCCATAACGCATGAGCATTTTCACCGTTCACCTCGATTTTTTCAAAAACATCAAACTTAACGTTTCTTTCTCTAAGAAATTTAGTAATTTCATTATTAGTTCCCGGTTCTTGACTGCCAAATTGATTACATGGGAATGCCAAAATCCTTAAATTATTAGATTTTGCATATTTTTCATACAATTCGTTTAATTGGTTATAATTATTGTCCGTTAATCCACACTGAGACGCGACATTTACTATAATTAATGTATATCCCTTATATTTTTCGAGTTTTATGTTCCTTCCATATATATCTTTTACAGTAAACTCGTGTATCGATTTGACATTTTCAAAGTTAATTTCTGTAGTTTCTTCTGTTTTACTAAAAATATAATTGGTAAGTTAAAATATATATTTTTATGATATAATTTTTTTTTTATATAATTAGTATAAAAATGTTAATGTACTCATAGAAATTACGCCTCTTAGACAGGATTGAGTTCGTTGTAAGACAGCGTTTGACTATACGCGACGGTTGTGGGTTTGATTCCCACTAGGAGTAATTCATTATTGTCAATGACTTGCTCTGGGAACAAGACAACGCGCAGTGCAGCGAGTAAGTTCCGCCACTAAACACGCAACGTCTCGATAATAAGGCGGTGTAAACAGTGTTACGACAGAGGGAAGATAGTGTGAGGCGCTATCTTCCCTCTGTCGGGATACGGGATAAAAAATACACATAAATAAAACTTACTTCGCAACGTTATGAAACTGTCTAAAAGTATCAACAGCTTGATATATATCAGTGGCCATTATTTCTGGGTTCTCCAAAGCGGCAAAATGGCCGCCTTCTTCAACAATAGTGCTGTGTAAATAATTCTTGTATTTTAATTTCAAAATACAATCCGGTTGAAAAACGAGTTCATATTTGAACTTTATACCCCATGTTGGTACTTCTGTTGGTATTCTGTAATAATGTTTAGTTATTTTTTTATTTATGAGTTGCTTTAGTTGAGTTTGCTGTTTTTCTTAATTAGATTATTATATTTGTTTTCCAATTTCACGCTGTATTCATGTAGCAGGATAGGCAGAGGGAACCTAGTGTTAAGACACTTCGTTCCTTCCGCCCTGTTTTAGTGACATTCTAAAAATATATTTAACTAAAAAAAAAAACACTCACTCATCGATTTTCATACTAAAATATTTCCAATTAAACGTTTCAGCGTAAACCCTCATACTAGTAGTAATACTATTAGTAGTCCAGTACACCATTATATTATCTAAGAGATGTGTCAAACTATATTTATCTAATAAATTGCCATCCCCAGACTTTTTGTATGTAGGGTTTGTCATAGTGGAGAATTTCTCTAAAATGTAAGCTGATAAACCCGCCGGTGAATCGGATAGGGCTATGCCTGGAAAATAATATATGTTAATCATAGGTGAACTCCTAAATTATCAGCAAATTATTATTTTTTTATTTAATTTTTTTTTTTGTGAATTATTTTCTGTATTGCCATTCAACATTCAATGTCAAAAATTAAATTCAAGAAAAAACAAAGTTAATTTTCTTACCAACAGTATCAGGCTTAGTAGCCTGTAAATGTAAATATCCAGATTCCTCTAAAAGTCTCATGATATGGTCACTGTATGGGTACATACGACTTTCTAACTCTTTCTCTACTACCAACGATGGCCATAATGATCCTTTAAAATAAAATCATAAAATTTTCATATTCTATATAGAATAATATTCCATTTTTATCAATCATAAAACATTGTAATATATTCTGATTTATTTCTATTAATATTCTAAATTGCTTCATTTTATTTAACTAGATTAGAGAAAAATAAACATTTTAAACATAAGAATTCTACTTTAAATTTGATCCCCTATGAAACTGAAAATGACAGCATCAGTAATTATTTATTAACTTTCAGTAATGCAATAGTCTCAGTCACATTGCCCCACATTTATTTCCTATATATTAAGTTGTCTGCTCTTCTGAGACAAACCCTCTGGAAAGACTTCAGTTTCAGTAGGATAAAAAAAATCTCAGTTTCTTGCGCCGCTTCCATAAACTATTTGACATTAAAAAAATTAAGTGTGTAATTTCTTATTTTGAATAATAAAATTATTTCACATTGACTTTGATTCTGTGCACCAACCTTGCTATATGAGAAATAATGTATGAGGCTAAAAAATGAACACTTTTCCAAATAAAAAAGACTTATAAAAATATATTACTTAACTCACCTAACCAAACATAAACATTCGCAAGTCTATGGAACAATATAACTGGTAAATTAGTATGAAAACCTAATATTCTTTCAGGGAATATAGTTGACAGTATTGAACCTAAATTATGTCCTATATCACCACCGTGTATATAATATTTCTCATAGCCAATTCTTTTCATTAAATTTGATATGACTATCGCCATTTCTAGTGGTCCTAGGCCAGGACGCGCTGGAGCCTAAAATGTTTAAAATAATTAGGTATTTTAGCTTCACACACACACATACACACACACTTCAGGGTAGGTAGAGACCTAGTGATAGACACTAATTTCCGCCGAATTTTCGAGACATTGGTTGTTGAGTGGAGGGCTCATCGCCGCGCTTTGTTTCGAGGAAATGAAAATATTATTAAATATTTCCTTTTCGTTGAGTGGAAATGGAATCTACAAACTCCTGCACGCACGCACGCTAATGCCTCTGGGCCACGGCTGGTCTCGAGTTATAAAATCATAACGTTTTATGAAGTAATGATTACCCTTTCTCCAAATGGCCATTCATCATGATGAGTATTGTATTTAAAGTAAAAAAAAATATTTAAAAAAAAAATATATTTAATTTAAGTAAAAAAAATATTTCATTATTATTATTAAAATCACATAGCTGATAATAAAAGGTAAAAGAATAAAGATTTTAATTGCAATATAATCAATGAGTCGCGGCCGTTTTGAAATAAGTTTTCTGAACTTCTGTGCATTGTTCACTCTGGAAGAAAATAATCAAAAGCACGAAAAATCCTAAAATAATAAATAAATAATCTGCCATCTACAGCTAACTCCAAAGCGGCTACGACTCGTCGGGCTTACTGTAATGTTAAATCTATTGTTTTATTACCTGAGAAAACCCAAATCCCGGCAAGCTAGGTGCAATAACTTCAAACACAAAGTTATGGCCTACTTTAGGAGTAACAAGTTTAGGTATTAGTTCATAAAATTCTCTTATAGAGCTTGGCCATCCATGTAATAATAGAAGAGGGACCACCTGAAAAAAATATTTTTGGTTTCTCTTTCTTTCCATACAGCAGGGTAGGCAGGGAAAACCAGTTGTTAAGTCACTCCTGTTATCCCAATTATGGAGACATTGCATGTTAAGTTGAGTACCACCATACTCAACATTGCATTTTGCAATTTTATTTAGTTACTTTTTGTTACCAAATAGGTAGAAGTGAACATACATAGCAAAAATCACTAGTAAAACTCAAATCACATTAAAATTAAAATATTTGTTAAGGAACCATTTAAGAATGGTTCCTAAGAGGTAGTTGCTACAATTATTCAAAAAGTATTTTACATTTTGTTTGTTGGTGAAGTTGAAGCACCACTGGGACACCATTTCACTGAAAAGGCCTTTTTGGATTCTATTTCCACTTGGGAGAATGAATTATTACCATTTTTTCTGTCTGGTAACTGGTATTGGTATGGTATTGTCTTGTCCTAAATTTCAATCTTTCGAAGGCAGTTTCTGAAGGAATGGAGTGTCTTATAAGATTTAGTCTACCTCTAAAAAAAATGTACAAATTTGTTCCATTATACTCACTTCTACATCTGATGCAACATTGGGTTTCACATGTACATAATGCATATCCATACCTTGTATATTAGTAACAAAATGGTCATATTTATTGAAAAAATCTTCCCTTTCCTTAAAATTATATTTACGTTGCCAATAATCTAATATTCTAGTCATGAAATTGGAATTGAATCCATAAGTAAATCCTGCATTTTCCAGTGGTGGGACCAGAGGTCTTTTGTGAAGAAGCCTTTCTCTTAAATCATTAATCACCTAGAAAAAACATTTTTTTTCTTGCTAACAACATAAGTATAAACATATTGCAAAAAGCATATAAGAATTTAAATGTAGCTTGATATACAGCATGTTAATCAAGTGTTTGGACAGTTTCCAAGATGTGGTGTGGTTAAGTCCAGTTACATTAAAATTTTTATATTTTTCAAAAATATACAAAAAAAATAGTGCTATTAAGGCTAGTGTGGCTCAGGAGCACAAGTGTGTGACTGTGACTGGTTGTGGGTTTGCTCTCCACTTGAGGAAATGAATATTTATTTTAATTGCTATGCTCATCAAAGCGCATCATTGAGTTACACTTCTCAACATGTAATGTCTGCAGAATTCTGCAGAAACTGGGGAATAGTGTCTTAACACTATGTACCCTCTGCCCTACTGTCTGATACAGTGTGAAACTTATTTATTTATTATTATTTTGTTTAGTGTTATTTATACTGTAATTGTTTATTTTAAAATATATTACCACATCAGAAAATTCTATTTTATAGGGTCTTATAGATAAATCTGGCTTCAACTCCATTGGATATGGTCCCCAGTATGCGTCTAAATCTATTTTCGGTAGGTCAGGTGGTGTTGTAAGAAGTTTGTATGTGTAACATGATGCGATGAAAGCAATTATCGCAAATACAAAGGAAAAGTTACCAAACTGTAAAATAAAAGTAAGTATTAGTAGGATTTTATTTTATTATCTATAATTAAGTCAGAAAAAGTAGTTTTATACACATTATTAGATATTACTTACTGATAGTAATGAAAATTTCTGTTCCTTTTTCTCATTTTCATTTAGTTTTTTCTTGTTTTCTTTTTTCTGTTGTTGTTTGTTCGCCATTTGGATTGTTTTCAAAGATGTGGATTTGGATTGATTGGAGATTTGGATTGATTTCAAACTTGAAATAATTATTATTATATTATGTTTATAACTATTATAACTTGCTCTAAGAGGAAACTTATTCAAGATATTTAATTCATTTTAGAATAGCATTTTTATTAATATATTTTATTTACTTATTGACTTTGCCGGATAATATTTATTCACTTCGAGAAGTTTCAAGTTTGACATTTTTGAGTGTTCTTTTATCTATTTTCTATGTTGATAACAATTAACAGATGATAAGTCAACTTCTATTATTCTATTAGAGACTTAAAATTTAAAACTTAAAAATAACTATTTTACTTTTATGGTACATTGAACATGATAAAAAAAGTATAAATTACGTAATAAAATAAAAGAGATGCTTATAATATGCACAAATATTTTGATATTTTAAAGATGGCAAGACCAGAAAATTAAACCCATTTTTATTATTAATGTATTACTCTATAAAGTAGGTATATTAAGAAGTATAATATCTTCCTTGATGTATTGAGAGACTTGTGACTTCTTAATTCCAGAGATATAAATAGTGATAAGGTCTCTCAAATAAACCGTATCATGTTATTGTTATATTTGATAACTATCGGCCCCCGCGCGCCTTCCACCCGATTTTTTAAATTTAATATCTTTTAGGTGTATTCAGGGATTTTCTTTAGTTATTTTAGTAAGATTATATATACTGTTACATATCTGATAAATCGTAATTTAAAACTTTCAGCAGTTGTTTTAATTTTGCTCGCAATAGTTGTATTTATTGAAAATGTTTAGTTATTTTAGGTTTTCAGTTTTAACTCCCTGCCAGGCACCCCCCAATCCCCAAATCCTATAAGCTATAAGCGCCTACGAATATATTAGGAGCATATAATATTTTTTACACATAAAAAAAAAATAACAAATTGTTCTTGTCTGTTACTATATGTAACTTTAGTATTTTACTCTCATAGGTGCTTGTAGGTAATTGATTAGAGATTAGAGGTGGTTGGCAGGGGGTAAAACTACGCTAAGTGTCTGGTAATGGACAACGTCATTACTAATATTATTCCCAAGAAAATATAAAAATGCAAACGAAAGTTAGAAACCATTTTTTCCATTTTAGTTACCTAATACCTATTATATAATACCAATTATTGCTTTGTCTGAAAAGTAACCACCACACAAGAATCATATTCCCTAATAGAACTTACCAGTTTTGAGTGTGTGCGCACAGAAAGTTTCAGGCTTTATAAAATAACGACGGTCTGGCTTGGTTTGGCTCTGGGGTCATAACGCAACTTTAAATAATTTATAAAATTTCTTAACTTCCTTAAATAGCAAAGAAATATGGATTTTGAAGCTTACAATATTTAAATACCTACATTAAAAAATAACAAGTGTTTTCAGTTATATCATAAAACATAACTCATTAACTATATTATAATAGGCATTATATTATTTAAATGTAAATATATTTATCGAATCTATATTTATTTATCCACAAAGCTATCAGTATATTCTCAGCGTAAATTTATTTTAACTTTGAAATAATGAAAAGATTTATTCACGTGTGAAACGAAGGCGCGAATAAATGTAAGTTGAATGACGTTGTCATCGCAAGCCACAATCCCTCTGTTAATTGAGCGCGCGGGGCCAATATGGGTTTTTTAATTTTTCCAGTCAACCGCCACGTTGATACAGCCTAGCATGATAATAGGGATGCGACAGTGTAAAATATTTTTTATTGATAAGTTAAAAACAATTGAATGCCATTTAAGTAGTACTCTGTCCCTGAATAAATGCAAGCACTTTGTGGCTGCCTGTGAGGAAGTCTACGACTGTGAAGGCGCCAATGTTCGGTGACATTTTTGTGCACAATGTATGTGAATGAAAAAAAAAACATAATATATTAGTTATAAGCAAAGGTTATTTATTTTCACAATTAAGCATTAGTTTTCAGATGTATCACAGTTCAAGAACTGGATACTACGAATACACGGAGAAAATAATGTTATATTTTTATGAAAATACTATAAATACACAATTATATTAGCAGTAACAGTCAAATAGAACATATTTTAAAGTTTTCTATAGTTAAAGTAAAATATCTTTATCACAACTCACAACCCTATAAAACACCCACCACGCTTTCAGCGCGCTATCACGGCTCTCAGTGCTGTCATCGTATTCCATTTTTCCCGCCCATTCGATTTCATTTTCCAAACCTCAAAACCTTTTGAACCAAAATATATTTGTTAATATAAACCTTAAAGACGTGAATTTTAATAAACAATACACCAAATTCGCTTAAACGTTTTTGCTTTAGGCTTCTTTAATTTTTCGTCAAGCTTAACATTGCGGTTTTTAACCGAAAGCCTCTTTTAGAGGAAATGGCATCCGAATTTAATATTGGTTTTAGTGAGTAATGAAAATATTAAATTTACTTTTGATAGTCGGTGACTGTCAATGAGGAGATAATGTTTTTAATTAATGCTTTATTGACGTTTCAATTATGTACATTCGTATTTAAAAGGGACAAAAATATTTCAGATGCAAGTGAATTTAAGTTTTTAAGTTCGTATTATTATATAAGCAACATAATATATCTTAATAACTAAAGTTAGATTATTTGATGGGTTGAACTAAACCGTAAGACGGGAGTGCGGGACGCTGATAAGCTTGTCACAGCGACGCTGTTCCCTCGAGGGTTACCGCCTAATATCGTCGTTACTATTATGATTGACCACTAGCATTGTCTCGTTGATACCAAAGTTGTAGGAGTTTAAAGTAAGTAGTTATCCAATAGGTATAAAATTTATGTTTATTAAATTTAATAACTGATATTTTTGAAAAACTAAATATTTTATTGTCTGTTGTAAAATGTATGTAAAGCAAACTTTCTACAGTGTGGAAAGATATTTTTTTATCTTTTTTTCAAAATGAAGATGTGCATAGACAATGACTAAATATATTTTAAATCCAAGTATTTCTATACTTTCTTTTAAATAAGTTATCTAATACTTATATACATACTATAATAATTAGAGAAAAATTACATTTTCCTGTATAGATATCGAATTCGCGAAAAATCTATAATAGTAAATAGCAAGGGAAGCCCCAAAAACCAAGCGAGATCAGAACAAACTTTACTTAACGCTGGTTATTATTTTTATTTTCGTAACTTTCATTTTAGTATACACTTGTACACGCGAATTATAAATTATTCTATTTATTAGGTAATTGCTTATATGTAATATTAAATTTACATTTATATAATAATTATAATTTTCGTATTTACTATTGCGTACATACCAAGCAATATAAATGTTTGTATTAAAAGATGTACTATAACTTATTCTTAACCAATAAATGAAAAATACATCGTTATACATATTTTCTACCCCAAATTTTTATACGAATATTATGTAGCCCTTATATTAAAATAAGTGGTTATTTACTAAGGGATGTATAATTTTAGGGGGAGTTTGGCATATATAATACTTAAGTCTGTTTGGACCTTAAGGCGATAACGTCACAGGTTCGGCTTAGCGGTTACGAGACTTACGAGTTTCGCTTGACGCTCCGCTTTCAGAGATTGGGGCTTTAGACATTATTGCTTACAGTAGGGTTGATATACAATATTTTGATATTGTATTTAATTTTATAAGTTTTCATTGAAATGTGTTTCACGCTGTATCCCGTATATTATCCCGTATAGAGTAAATTTTCTCCATTCTCCATTTCCAGTTCAAATTTTTGAAACATTGCGTGTTGAATAGAATTTGACGGACCGTTTTGTCTTGATAGAAGTCCCTCTTCCCGGGCGTGATGAGAATAATTCATCACGCCCGGGAGTGGGAATCGAACTCGAATCCGTCTCTTTTGCTGCCAGAAATTTAATTTAATATATACCTATGTTCACTGAAATATACACAGCTTTATATACTACTACAGTAACATAAATACAAAAGTTAATTGTGTTTAGTAGTTAGATATTTTATTCACACGAAATTGACGATGAATTTGATTTAAATAAATTCTTATTATATTTGGTCTATTATATTGTACTTAAACGACCTTAACAACTCAATAGTACTTGTTAATCGTTTTTATTAGTTACTCTAATTTTTATCAGATCTTACACTTCGTTACATTTTTTTTTATATTGACGAAGGCAATAGCTGCCAGTACTTTCATACTTATATCTTTTAAATATCTATAAAATTGTAATGAAAATTTATACAAGAACCAACCCTATAGGATCTCGTTACGTAGCTACGGAGCATCAGATAAGGGCGGGCTCAAGTTTAATTGAATCCTGCTGAAGTTTCCACCCGGCCCCTGATTGGCGCGCGCAAGACATTGTTCACCCTCGCTTTGTACTCTGCTCTATTTCAACTAACTTGCTTTCATCTTTAAATGGCGTTTGAGAATAGGCTTTTTATAATGGTACATATACTTATTATGACTTTTTTAATTTCATATATTTTTTGTTTTTTTTTTTCTTAAACAATATCTGTTAGTTTATTTTGTATTACATACAATATATAGAGAAAATTGTTTTACTTTTACCCATTAGCATGCACATTTAGTATTAGGCTTCAGTTATCAACGTACGTCTATAATTGATGTGCGTGTTCGCCAAAAGAATTTCGCTTACATCACAAATATAAGAAGTATTTAATTAAATTTAAACTTTATATCTATTAGAATAAAGCTCATATATATGTTTGAAGTTTTATATGAGATTCGCAAGGTTGTTCTACGCTACCATCGAATTAGTTCCAGCTAAAGCAAATTAGAGCGGATGTTCATTAGATGTTACGCGTAACTTATAATTTTGGAAACAAATGATACTATCTATTATGTTCAAATGTTGCATTAATATTAAAAGTGTATATATAAAGAATATCTATTTATTTATATCATAGAAATAAGAAGCCTTCCTGGCCCAGGGGCATGAGGCTGGGACTGTAACGCGATGGTTGCGTGTTCGATCCCCACTTGGGAAAATGAAATATTTATCTAAATTTGTTTCCATTTCTTCGCTCTAGTGTCGAGGCAAAGCGCAGCGTTGAATTTCGCCACTCAACACACACCTCATGAACTTTTTATTTTGGTTTCGGCTATTTATAGTTACGTTGATCATGATTCTTGTAATATTTTTGTAGCAATTCCTTGTGCGGACTTTCATTCACAAATAATTAATATCTAAATAATATTAAATTAAATTTTTCATTGTAATCGAACCCGGAATAAGCAGTATCGTATCTCAATCGGATGCTGTAATACGTATCGAGTAACAATACTTCTATTCGTTCGTTAGATTATATTTCAATAGTTAGACATTAACTTGTGAAAGTAGAGCGCATTTGTTTCTAACTAAATAAGCGATATATAATTTAATATACGTAATGAAATTGGTGAGAGGCACTTACGTGTATTTAAAATTATTTTTATGATATGGTAGCATTTTTCGAGTTACAAGAGTGCATTCATATGTAAACGCATGTATACCTCGATAGTTTATGTCGTTTTAATGTTAATTATCAATGATTTAGGCCGTTATTTGAGGCTTTTTATCAATGATTCGATGGAATTAATTATTATTTCTTAATATTTTCCTTTCTTCCCTCAGACACCAAGGCTACTCAACACGCAATGCCTCGAAAAAATCGGCGGAAATTGGAGAACGGAGTGTCTTAACACTAGGTTCCCTCTACCTACTCTGCTGTGTGCGGGATACAGCTTGGCTCATCTTACCAATAATTTAAAAATAGATAAAAATTGTGTATAGCTGCAAAGTTATAATCATAATATATTTACATATTTATCTATTGGAGAAAATTATGTATACTTGTATAAAAAAGATAATTTCCCTACTCTAATATAACAATCAGCTGATTGCAGCAACATCATTAGCGGCGGCCGTCCGCATAACACTTTCTACGACAATTCGTTTACAGTGTGATTACATATGAAACTTGATTAATTTAAAATAATATGTATATAAAATAACAACAATCTATAAAAGAAATTTGCTTCACGCTATATCCCTCATGTAGGCATGTAGACAAGGGGAGCCTAGTGCTGAGACACTCCACTTCTCAATTTCCGTTCCGAGGCTTTGTGTGTTGAATGGTGGAACTCAATGTCACACTTTTTCCTGGACACCAGAGGGAAGAAATATTAAATATTAATATTCATTTCTTCGAGAGGGAATCGATCCCGTAACCTGTAGCGTTTACAATCACACGCTCGTGCCACTGCGCCACGACTGCCCTCTAATATGTATCAGGCTTTTTGGAAATTAGGTAGGTATATATGAAGTAATAAATACTTAGATTTTCTTTAAGACGTCTTAGCGGTGTAGATATGTCGCTTTATAAGGCATACTATTGTAGCAGTTGACTAGTAGTTTGTCTTATATATCAACAAAAAAAAACAATTATAACTTTTTAATTAACATTTAATTTGAGAAATTTAAAAAATCTTAACCAAGAACATAAAATTTGAGTAATAACACAGTTTCATAACTCATCTTCCGGTGATGATGTTAGGTAAGCTTATATTATACAGCGCACGTATTAAAATATACTTACATATAATTGCAATTTGCAATGAGGAATATTTTAATTTAATAAAAATCTTTATTTACCATTTCTTAAAAACCTTTACTTATCGTAAATATTTTTTGGCAAAATTGTAAATTTCTTCAAATATGAGAATTGGCATGGCCATTATACATTGTTGCTTTATCAATAGGTATACCTACTAAATATTTTGTGAACGTTGATTTTGATTACAACTTATTTTAATGAGACGAAACTTCTTAATTTATAGATTTACTGTGTAATCGTTCATATTAACGATAATTAAATTTTGGGGCGGAAAATGGGGAACGGACGTGTCATAATGGGAACGGAGTGTCTTAATTAGAGTGTCACTAGGTTTCCAGGTTCCTTTTGCCTACCCTGTTATGTACGGGATACAATGTGAAGCTTAAAATAAATAAATAATGAAATCAGATTCAATCATATGCAGAAGAAGTTCTACATTTCTATAAATATTATACCACATTGTATCAAATAATAGTAATAAATCTAATCTCATTTAACACAACAACAGTCCAGCTTCACGCTTTATCCCTAACGGAGTAGTCAGAGAAAACGGAGCGCCAAACACTACGGTCTCTACATACCTCTTTCGCCTCGTCCACTGTCATCAACCTCTTCATACATGCCCGGGGGGTCCTCATGCTTTTTACTTGACCTTCCACCAGTATATTTGATACTGTATTTCCGAAGGTCAACCGAGGTCTTCCCCTACCTCTCTTACCGTTCACTTTTCTATCATAGATCTTTTTGCTAATCTCATTTAGTCATCATTATATTTGTATAACAAGTTTTGATGCCGCCAGAAACGTATGCTACTGCAGTTATGTAAACATTTGTTACGTTAGATTGGATACTAAGTGTGTAATTAGCAGCGTCTGATAATAGCATACTCACGTTTTTTTTAGCGTCACGCTGTTGGCTGTATCCCGCAAATAGTAGGGCAGGGGGAACCTAGTATGTAGATTGTAGATATCGTATCCCTTTTTCCCCCGAATTCTAGAGAGCAGGAGAGGAGTGGAGTAGGAGGAGAGGCATTGCGTGCTGAATGATCATATATAGACACCGATCCATTACGATTTTATTAAAGTACTTATAGATTTACGGATCCAACGTTTTAATCGCTGAGATCATTTGAATGAACCAAAAGATAAAGCCGCGCTTCGTTTTAATCTATAAGCAAAACCTCAAATCGGGTTAATGTATGTATCTTAACATTAGGTTCTCTATACGATGGTTACGACGGTTCTCTATACGATCTGTGGCGATATAAAACTAGAAACTGAAAGAAAAGATGATTTTTGTTAAATTAATATTTGTTAAAGAAAATTTAAGCCCATTGAGACAAGACCATTGTCATCAGTAATGCACGTTCAAATTCATCATGGAAATATATTAATTTATAATTTACTTTAATAATATACCTTCTTTTATGAGTCCAAACAGTATGGGCTCGTACTTGCATAATACTATCGTAATTAAAGTCATTAAACGGCCAAAATGGCCAATTAATAGTTTTAATTAAGTGATAAAGTGCACTATCTCGTGTGATCTCGCGTTTATTTGTTTAGAAACATAATGTTTTTGCTTTTCTTTTGTTCTCACAATTTCACCAAAACCCGTTTTGGTCATGATCGGAATACAATTAAGTTTCTTTTTCTATTTGTCGTCTTAAATTCACATATTTCTTTAGTGAGACATTCTATTGAATGCAATTATTGAACGAGACTGTTTTTTAATAGACGCACAGTTTTTATTTTAAATTTGGCAATATAATAAAAAAATCGTTGTACACGAGCAATGTTTTAGTACGGCGTGCACACTTGTATGTAAATAAATTAAGATGTTGTTCTATTATCTTTTTATAAAAGCGAGTTTAAGTTGTATGTATGAAATACCTATATAATATTATGTTAAATGATAGTTTACTTACGTATGTCACAAAGAGAGGTAATTGGAATACTTTTTTTTTAAGGAAAAACACAATTAGGTATTAATGTCACCTGGCCTGGCTAGTTTAAAAATGTACAGGATTCTATTTATACATGTTCATATTATTCAATTTTAAAGAGCAATACGGCCAGTAAGCTGTATTTAATAATACTATATTTATTATTAATTGCTTATATTTAATTGAACTATGGAAACACAATATTCTCCAGTTAGAGAAGACAACAATTTCGTAGTTTCTTAATTTTGTCCCATATAATAAAAATGTAAAATAAGTAATCAACTAAAGATTTTTTCATTCTGTACAAATACCTGATGTACAAATTTAAAAAAAATATGTGTCAACTAAAATGAACGCATTTTTGTATAATTAATTATATTTAGTAAACTGACTTCAAATGTTTTTAATACATGCTAACTATATTTCAAATGCAACTCGAACATGCAACGTTTAGAAATACTATTGATTTTATTTGTATGTCGTTGCGTAGTTCCCACTTTATAATCTGACGGCGATTTCTAAACTGTCTTTATCTGCCGACATATTTAGTCTGTTAAGCTTGGAGACGCGTTTTAATAACTAGCCAACTTACCTTTAATTTTACCATTAAGATGGAAAAATCTAATAATTTTAGAGCGAGGGTGCTGTAATCTATGGGATGTTTAGATAAACTGATGCACCTATATATTTATTATATGTATGTATTATTTGTATAACTAAGTTCAGATAAAATTATGTATAATTATAACAATAATTCTAAAGCCATCAATAGAAACAGTAATAAACTCAGCTTTTACTTGTTTTTTTTTAATTAAAATTGATTAATGACATGAAAATAACTACAATAACAAAAAATACAAAAGTAAATCCGGCATCTATTAGCTCTAACCTAATTCAAAGTAAATGGTATAGGTTCATGAATGACTGGGCGTCTATCGAAATAGCTCAAGTAACTAAACGGATCTGGCTGAAGCAAACTATATTTTTCCTTTTATTTAATTACTTACATTGAATATCATTGTAATTGAATTTAGATTGTATAGATATTTTTTGGGGTTTTTATAACAAGCAGAAATAAATATCTAGGAAACCCTTTGAATCATAAATTACATTTTTATACATTTCTCTTCGAAATACCTACCATAGTATTTCAGTAGGCTTCATGATAATTATTTATAACATTATAAAATAGTTATTTTGATAGCTTAAAAGGTAAGTTTTACAAAAAATAATAAAAAAGTTATTGAAAATCTTTAAAAAAACAAAAATCTACAAAATTAATGTTTTTAAAATTATTTAGGGTCCTTTTTGTGATACGTGTTGTTATTAAGTTACAAAACACGATTTTAAGTTATTTCTTGTTATAAATAAGTTCTAATGAATAATATAGTATAAAGTATGTTTAAGTATATACGTATTTTTATGGGTTATTAAGTACGAGTAATTTGCAAAGAGCCTTACATAATTGGTACTGTAATAATATTGTTATGTAAAGTACAGATTAAGGTCTTGTTATTTAAACTTAATATTGATAATGAATTAATATTATTATAATTACGTGTAATGACGCCAGTTGTGGCGCAGTAAAGCTAGTTGTGGGTTCTATTCCCACAGGAGGAAATGAAATATTTATTATTTTCATTTCTTCGCTCTGGTTGTTCTGTGTGAGGCAAACGCGCGTTGAATTCCGCCTCTCAACACGCAATGATTCCAGAATTCGGCGGAAAGTGGCGAGCGGAGTGTCTTAACACTACGCTCCCTCTCCCCTGACTACATGCGGGGCACAGCGTGAAGTTGAAAATGTATCGAGTACATATTTGTGACAATGGATTCATTTATGAAATTCCAACTACAAGAATGTAGAGCAAAATTTTATTATATAATATCATATTTTATGTATCTAAATTATACATAGATAATAATATAATAGGCTACAATTTAAGCTCACATAACGCATGTAATAATTATTCTGTGTTGTTCATAACTTAGTAATTACCCATTATTTAAGTGAATATGTATAGGCGTATTTATTTATTTTCAATAATTTTTGTATAGTATATTAATAACAATAAATTACCACAAATAAAAAACATTTATTAAAAAAAAACAGATTATTACAAAACATTATAAAAGTACAAAAAATATGTGTTATTGCTCTTCTATTTCTTCATCGAATTCACCTTCATCGTCGGCTGTAGCTTCTTGCCACTGTTGGTATTCAGAGACGAGATCATTCATATTGCCTTCAGCCTCTGTAAACTCCATCTCATCCATACCCTCATCTGTGTACCAATGAAGAAAGGCTTTCCGCCTGAACATGGCTGCAAATTGCTCAGATATCCTTTTGAAAAGCTCTTGAATTGCTGTTGTATTCACTATCACTGTAGCGGACATGTTAAGACCTCGTGGAGGTATATCGCAAACAGCCGTTTTAACGTTATTCGGGATCCATTCTACAAAGTATCCACTATTCTTATTCTGTATATTAAGCATATGTTCATCTACTTCTTTCATTGACAAATGTCCACGGAAAACTGCAGCTACAGTAAGATATCGGCCATGGCGAGGATCACACGCTGCAAGCATGTTCCTGGCATCGAACATCTCTCTTGTTAGCTCTGGTACAGATAGAGCTCGGTACTGTGGACATCCTTTAGACGTAAGAGGTGCGAATCCAGGTATGAAGAAATGTAATCGTGGAAAAGGAACCATATTTACTGCCAACTTTCGTAAATCTGCATTCAACTGACCAGGAAAACGGAGACAAGTGGTAACCCCTGACATTGTTGCTGAAACTAAATGATTCAAGTCCCCATATGTGGGGGTAATTTTGAGAGTCCGGAAGCAAATGTCATATAACGCTTCATTATCTATACAGAATGTCTCGTCTGTGTATTCTACTAGTTGGTGAACTGATAATGTTGCATTATAAGGTTCAACTACTGTGTCGGATACTTTCGGGCTGGGTACTACTGAAAATGTGTTCATGATTCTATCAGGATATTCTTCCCTAATTTTAGATATAAGTAATGTACCCATACCAGATCCAGTGCCACCTCCTAAGGAATGTGTCAACTGGAAACCTTGCAAGCAATCACAATCTTCAGCTTCTTTTCTCACCACATCGAGTACTGAATCTACAATTTCAGCTCCTTCCGTGTAGTGACCTTTAGCCCAGTTATTGCCGGCACCAGATTGTCCAAATACAAAATTATCTGGTCGAAATATTTGTCCAATTGGGCCTGATCGTACCGAGTCCATAGTAGCAGGCTCTAAGTCGACGAGAACTGCTCGGGGTACATATTTGCCGTTAGACGCTTCGTTGTAGTAAACATTGATGCGTTCAAGTTGTAAATTACTATCGCCATGGTAAGCTCCGGTGGCATCAATGCCATGTTCGTCTGATATGACTTCCCAGAACTAAAATAAAAATTAAACCATATTATAATATTTTAAAATGTTATTTACGTGTTTACATTTTTAATCAAGCTAAAAATATCGTATTTCGGGACTGCCATTTTTGTGCTTAAATCAATCATAATATGTGTCGATATTATATTGTACTATAAATACTTATAATACCTTTTCTCCAATCTGGTTGCCGCATTGTCCTGCCTGAATATGAACTATTTCCCTCATTTTGATATTTACAACAAATTTTGAGCCTAAAACTTGGTTATAATACAAAAATTTTGAGTCTAAACTGACACACTTAAATTTTTAGACCAATAAAATTACCATAAAAAAATAAAAAACATTAAAATTTATTTCATGTGCATTGTACACGAAATTTAGATTATTAATGAAATAAACGCATTGTTTTGTCAATTACTGTCTAAACGAATTCTTAATTTAAAATACTATCTAAAGTCATAAAAATTGTAAAAAGTATTTATTCTTTAAAATGAACATAATGGCCAATTCAACTTCATACACATGAATTATTAGGTTACAGTTTTATATAGGAATTTAAATTATTTTTGATATAAATAAAACATAGTTATCTTTTTCTGGCAATTTCATTGCTATGGATAAAGGAAATATCTATCTTTAGAGTAAATATGTTATGTAATTTTATAGCAACTATCATTATACAAAACAGACATCTATTTTGAAAATATAAATATTTAATTGAATCGTGACAAGCGTGGTTCTGAGTCGCCCGCCATAAGTAAAATTTCGTCAGGAATATAGTTAACAGATTAAATATTATATAATATACATTCAAATTTTATGTAACATTTAATTCCACTTTTCAATTAAGGAGCGTTGCTTAAAGCGTTTATAGAATACAGACGATTTTTTTTAATTAAAACCTGGTAAAAGTAAGTCAAGTAACATATTATTTTGGAGAAACGAGTGATAATCAAAACAATTTAGATACTCGATTGCTTTAATCGAATTACGAATAATACCTGCCCATGTATGAAGTGGTTGATGACAGTGGACGAGGCGAAAGAGGTATGCAGAGAACGTAGCGCTTTGCTCTCCGTTCCCTCTGACTTAGCTAGGGATATAGCACTACATATAGCACTACATAATATAACTCAAATAGAGTTTCATATCTCTTACAGCAGTCATCTACAAGGAAGTGACCGTGTAAATTCCAAACAAGATTTTTGTTAAAAAGGTGATAATTGGGTAATATACTAGTGTACATGTAGACCGCCCACAAAACATTATACGTTACGAACGTTAACTTTACGCGCTCGTTTCTCAATTGCTGTGTTGAAATGCTTTTTAATTTTTATTATATCTGTACTTAGCGTAACTTATGTTTGTGTGAAGGTCGTCTAATAATAATGAGAATTTTAATTGAGATTGTTAAAAAATATATTTAGGCTTGACCGATTTTTTTTTATAATTTTGAAGTAGAGCTGAGTGAGAGTGTGGATAAGAAAATATTGTTTAAAAATTGGGAACTATTTCTACTTTTAAAATGTCTAATACAATTCTTTAAATTCTAAATTAGTACCTAAGTAGATAATAATTTTATAGCAAAATTATGATATTGTATGTATGATGGTCTGATGTAAAACAAATATATTTTATTTATTTTGAACATAGAATTTGTAGAAATTCTTTAATAGTAGCTAAATATATTCTCCGAAAAACGCAAAGGGATCCTGCGAAAGGAAATCAATATAATTATTAATTTTCAGGGGTATGATTTTATTTAATACCCCCGAAAGGAAATGAAACCCACGACCATCACCTTTAGATTCACGATTGTGCCCCTGGACGACGTTAGTATTAACTAATAAAACGTAGTTTTAGACGATTTTACACAATTTGTTATAATTTCTTCAAAAAATATACATATAACCTAATTACTTTTACTTTTATACGTCAGTACATTTATATAACGTTAACTTGATACACTTTTTAACTTTAACGCAATCGAAAAATGCAAATAAGAAATGTGGTGCGAAAAGTAAAAATATTAAATGACTAGCGGACGCGCGCAGCTTCGCTTGCGTAATTAGGGGTGAATTCTAATAAACCACGAAACATGTGTTCAATGCAATATTTTTAAGAGTCTAAATTTCAAATTTTATAAAAATCGGTGGCGTTTTAAAGATTTTTCCATACAAACTTTCAACCTCTTATTTGCACCCTTAGGGGAAGAATTCTAGAAAATTATGAAACATGTGTTCAATTAAATACTTTTAAGAGTCTGAATTTCAAATTTTATAAAAATTGGTGCCGATTTAAAAAAATTCTATACAAACTTTCAACCCCTTATTTGCACCCTTAGGGGGAGAATTCTAGAAAACGATGAAACACGTGTTCAATTAAATACTTTTAAAAATCTAAATTTCAAATTTTATAAAAAATCGGTGCCGATTTAATTTTTTTTCCATACAAACTTTGAACCCCTATTTCACCTCTTTAGGGTAAAAATTTTTCAAAATCCCTTCTTAGTGGATGTCCACATTACGAAAGTAAACATCTGTCCAAATTTCACGTTTTTACGCACAGCGGTTATGGCTGTGCGTGCTTCTTACCTCAGTCAGTGAGGACAAGTCCTTTTATATATATAGATTACGCAAAATATACGAGAATATACATGAATTTTAAACTAAATTGTATCAGATTTGCAAGAAATTTGCACACTATGGTTTTTATTTTTAAATTTTTGCATATTTGTAATGAGAGCTTGGTTTCGCTGCTTTACTCCAAAGCAATTTTAAACATATTTATTTAAGTTTTAAAATATATATGTATAGTTTACTTTGTTAAATATTTATGTTTATTATATTACATTTTTTTTGCTATACTTATATACTTCTAAATACCTACATAGTATAATAACACTCAAAAAAATAACTTAAAAGTTATGATTTACTATAAAAAAAATCTTTAACATATATTTTATTGTATCGCTGATAAAGCTTTACGCTATTATAGAGCAATTAAATTGTCAATGTTGTAAGTTCTATTCAGAAATTTTATATTTATTATTTTCAATTAAGTTTGATCTTATTTACGTATGCTACGTAATCTAAACGTATAGTAATATTTAAAATAGACGAAAAATAGATTTTCTTCATTAACTGCAACGTCTTTTCTGTGACCTACATATGTACATACATAAATGCAGATCAGGCTACACTTTTACTGTTATATGTGCTGGCGTAGTTTTTATGACCCTATGAACATATGAAAATGCTATTCCTTCTGGTTATCATATAAACTTTGAAAAACCTTCTCTTAAGCTTGTAGTTCCTTGTAGGTTACATACCAAGTTTCAGTTTTCTACGTGCAGTAGCTTTAGATAAGCTTTAGATAAGCCTACGAATCCAGCAGGGTAGGCAGAGGGAACCTAGTTTTAAGCCACTCCATTCCATATTTTTCGCCGAATTCTGGACGCATTGCGTGTTGGCTCGCGGAACTGAACGACACGCTTGGTCTCATTACCAGAGCGAGGAAATGAAAAAAATAAATATTTCAATTCCTCGAGTGGGAATTGAACCCACCACCTGTCGCTTTTACAGTCGCACCTTTGTGCCCCTGTACCACGACGGCCGGCTCGCGACGACTATTAATATCCTGTAAGAATATTACATCCACTTGTAATTATTACTTATAGAAGATTATGTACGTATATATGTAGATATATTTAACTTTACAGTATGTATATTTTAAAATTAAAAATATCTAATAACATAGTAAGTAAAGTGAATTGCGCCACTTCTGTTACTGGATATTCACGGCATAGATTGATGATTTGTAGGCGAGCCTCCTCAGTGAATGTTGTTACGAGTAGATTGCTCCTGCATTCTTAACATTATGTTGATATATCTTTCATTTAACTATGTTTTTTGTTTTCTTGTAATTTATAGCGTCAGTTTAAAGGTTTAATACGAAAGCGATATATATCTTTAAGAAAATATTATCTTTAATTATGTAATAGAATAAGCACAATAAACAGGCTCAAGTATGTTAATATATATGTTAAGTGAAATTAAGAACATCATCCATTTTATTAAAATTCTGCAAAATAATTAATGAAACGCTTAGAAATCTATACATACAATCTAAACAAACCAAACATTCTGATCCCGTTGCGTATAAAAAAAAAGCATTGGGTTCTCTATGTTTATTCCATTGGAAGCGGAAGATACGTCCAGATTGAAGTCATTAAGATATTATATAACTCATCACAGCTTTTTTCTCCATACGTTCTCCATGTAGTATGTACTGGTGAAGCAAAACAACATTAGAGCACATTAAAGTTTGGTTATATAAACAAAAAGAACATAGCACCTACCGCTGTCCGCTGTCCGCCATCGCCACGCTTCACACGTCGGCAATCACGATTGCACATTTCACGAGCTACTTGAGAACTCGAGATTTGATACCCCACTAATACAAGGTCCTGTATCAAAAATGACAAAATCATGCAGTTTATAAGTATCATTATATAAGTTTTTCGTTGTATAATGTTTGTAGAGAAATACTGTCAGTATTTAAAATAATATTTATAGAGTAATGCCTTAAAAGAGATTTTAAAAAGCTTTTGAAAGTTTGTATATACTTACGTTTTTTTTCTAATTAAAAAGTACGGTGTTAAGTTCTGCCTCCTGAATTTGGCGGAATGTGAGGAGCTGAGTGTCTTAATTTTAAGCCGTCTCTCTACCCTCTCCCTCTGCCTACCCTGTAGGTGGGATATAGCGTGATGCTAAAAGCTAAAATAAACATAGTATGCAATATATGAATAATATATCAATTAGAATATGTAAAATAATGTAGAAATAATGTAAAAAAAAGAACAACAAACAAATTAAATTAAAAGACCACCACTAAACTACTTTGTACTTTTAAAATGAACGCATTCAATTACTATAATGCTACATATTGAAGTAAGAAATGTATGTTATGCAGGCTAAGTGAATGGACACTGCGGGTTTCACATGCCCAAATATCTAAAGTCGTTTTGTTTCCACAATTGCTTTGCACGTTGTACGCAACAATGGCGGATTAATATTTAATTATGGTTTCCACTTGAAATTAGGTATCGTTGTTACTCAATTTGGCTTCGCCCACTTAAACTGATAGTTGTACAAAATGTTGATTTAAATTGTAGCCTATCTTTTATTCTCATGTATAAGCTATATTACTGAAATTTCAACAAAATTTTTGTTCTTATGACCTTAAAAAAATATATAAAATTGTATTATACTATTTATTGCTGATTATATATATTTAAGCTAATGTAATTTTTTTATCAATGCGATTACCTATTTGTATGTATTTGTAAGTTCAGTCTTACAGAAGATGGTCAATAATAATATAATAGCTCTTTCGTGTTTTAATAACATTATCATTATTCATACATTGGAAACTAAAAATTCGACCAATTCAATACAATAATTATTTTGTAGCAATTTAATCGCAGGAAATAATTTATAATAATATTGCCTAAAGTTAAATTTGCCTAAATATAATAGTGAAAACTGCATTTAAATCGGTTATGCCGAATCTGATGTTAAACAAACAATCAAACAGAACAACGGATAGAAAATTTAAAAATCATTATTTTGGGCTCTATCTTCCACAATAGTTTTTTAACCTACTTTAAAAAAAAGGAGGTTCTCAATTCATCGAAATCTTTGTATTTATATCTTTTTAATGTATTCTCATATATTTTCTACGTACAAACAGTGAACAATTACAATTTTACAACAAGGAGCCCAATTAGAACTTGTTTTTCAAAAGCGGTCGTTGAAATAGGATTACACTGAAGAAAGGAAATAGCCTAAAGAAAACGTCTATTGTAGTAAGACAGGTTTGATTACAAGTTGAAAAGGTTAAACTACTGTGTAATATAAAGGAATTTCCTTTGTTCTCTGCTATAAAGAGCTTAAAAGGAAAAAAATATGATAACTTTGATCTTACAAATTTTTAGTTCATCTTTTCGGCTTCCAAATATACATGTACAATATGTGTCATTATAGAAAAATATTCTTTTGAAATGAGCAATATAATTCTAACAAAATAAATTAACAGTGTGTAATTTATTTTGAAATGAATTGGTCTGACTTTCAATTATAATTGGGAAAAATTAAGAAATTATATATTTGATGTAATATTTAATATTTTCATGTCTTTGCTCTGGTCTCGTTGAGTTCTGCCACTCAACATGCAATGTCTCCAAAATTGCATGGAAAGCAGGGAACGCAATGTCTTAACACTAGGTTCCCTTTGCCTACCCTGCTGTGTGCGGGTACAGCGTGAAGCTGAAAAAAAAATGTTTTGTATTTAATAAATTAAAGTTTTATACTGCAATTTGAGATGGGGTTGGTTAATATGAGGCTGATAACATTTGTAACATTAAATTATAAGTATGTAATCTAATGGAAATTGCCCTCTAGCTTGTTTAGAAGCGTCAAGCTAAAAGCTGGTTTCAGATTAAAGGTCAGCTTACTATGAAAGTTCTTAGACGAGCAATAAATCCTTGATATTTAAGCGAATATTTTTCACAACATATTAAACTGGATTATTGATGCGCTTAATAAATTTAATATTTACCATAGATGGCTATTTATGTTCAAATATTTGGATACTTGCATTTATTAACATTGAAAAGTGAAAAGAAAATTTCAATTTAACTTTCTAATGTTAATTGAACCTAGGACTAATAAAAAGGTTAAATAAGTTACTTTAATAACTAATTAACTTATGGGTAAAATTACTATACGTCTGAACGTAAAATATTGGTTTACAAACTACATATGGCAAAATAAATAATTAATAATTATTATCATCTTCCACCGGGCGAGGAGATTATGCAATTTAAAATAACAAAATGTGAATGTTTATTTATCTCTATATAATTAACGCATGTTGTGATATTAAAATGAATGCAATATTAAATAAATCAGATAAGACGCGGTTAGTAGAGACATTTGTCACTACCGTACTTTACTAATCTAAAGGGAAGGCAGATGAATATTCAGTTAGGTAGTAGTTGATCTCCAAAAATGTTTTATACTAAATATACGTGATTCGGCCGTTATAAGAGTTTCATAGAAAAAACAAATAATAATTAGGTATAAAATATACAAATATATATTTACGTATTTAGAGGTAGCAGTAATTTCTTCGTTATGAAAAATGGTTTTATCGTAATATATAAATCCCAAAATAAATTAATGTCACATAACTTAATTTCCATAGCTAGAACACAGCCGAAATAGCTCAGTTGGGAGAGCGTTAGACTGAAGATCTAAAGGTCCCTGGTTCAATCCCTGGTTTCGGCAGAAAAATGATTGCATTTTAGTGAAAATGTATTTTGCCTATGATCATGGCATATTATGTATCTTTAATAGATAAAATATTTTTTTAATCTATATATTGTAAGTTCTGTTTAAATATAAAATGTAGAGCTATAATGCGATTTTTAAGTCCAAATATCCAATTTAGTATGAATATTGCAAATTCTGTTAATTATAATAACTTATATTTACATATCTCGTATATGTAATTAAAGAATCTAAAACATATAAATACCTTATCCTATTAGATGTATCCGAAATAAAGGCTTCCTTAAATATGAAATACTTAGTACGAGGGGCATTCAAAAAGTAAGTTTCCCTATTTTTTAAATGATGTTAAAAACAATTTTTAGATTAAAAAACGCATATTTATTTATTATTTGAATCATAAACTATTTTTCTACATAGTCGTCTTCGACTTGGATACATTTTTTATGTCTGTGTTGAAGTTTAAGCAAACCTTCCTTAAAAAAGACGTGTCCTGTTTTGCACACACTTTGCGGTAACCCAGTTTATCTTTCAAGATTGTAAAGATTGAAGTTCGGCAAATCTCACATCTGAAGGAATCAATTCAAGAATATCATCAATAGTCAGTCGTCTGTCATCTTGAATGATTTTTTCAACAGCATCGATAGCTTCGTCCGTAGTGGCTGTTTTTGGCCGTCCTGCTCGCTGTTCATCATACGCCATTGTCGCACATTTGCACACTCATACAGTTCTCACCGTAAACTTGCACTAATTTACTGTGAATATCGTTTACATTTAGTTCTTTAGTAGTAAAAAATCTAATAACTGCACGCAATTCAATATTGGACACGTTTTCCAATGATACCTCTATTGTTGTCTAGGATAGACTGCTAAAAAAACTATTTTTGGTCATCAATATCGGTGCCGATCTTACCAGCAGACCCATAACTGAAACTATGTTCTGTGTGAGCCCGCTACATGGTGCTCATTAAAAATGCCAGACCAGCGAAACTTACTTTTTGAATGCCCCTCGTAATTCATAATACATCACCATCTAGTCACATCTAGTCACATCTAGTCTTAAAATTTAATGAATCTGCTCCTATATATAAAAAAAGTTCACATCGTATTGTATTTTTATTCTCGACTAGATTATAATCTTTCATAACAAATATATTGAACAAATGGCACTTAATATTTAACGCATCATTGTTGTACTTTCAGAGTAATTTCCTTAGAACATATCACGTCCAAACTAGGTCGCGAGATGAAAATCAAATAAAAATTACAATAAACTTAAACTAGGTGCCATTATAGCTTTTATGTCTTAAAATTATATGCGACAAGAGTATTTAGATATAAGAAACCTTACATTTAGATGTATCGATTAGGGTGCATCTTCCTTTTGTATAATCAAGTAAAAACACGAAGTCCAGATGTAGAATTGCTCCAGTTCGTAGACCATCACATTCAAAGTGGGAGGGCCAGTATAAAGAGCGGGCGCACCAACACAAGGCACAGACAACAGTCTTCGGCCCGAAGACACCAACATGAAGTACACGGTGAGTGTGTGAAGTGACAGTGTAGTGTAGTTCGCGCGCTTTTTCGTTATTTTTAATCTGTGGCGGATTTTAATTTTTTTTCTAAAATAAAATTTCTCGGTTGACAGGAATAAATTATAATAGATCTTATTATTTAAATAATATATGCATATATTATTTTTCAAAATTATTTTTTTTATGATTATAAATAATTCATATATTTTTCAAAAAGGAAAGGTGTTTTATGAGTGTCCATAGTATATCAGTTTAAAAATTATTCGTTTGTGTACATCTTTATTAAATCACGGTTTCCGTATTCGATCAATTTAATCTTCTTAGATTACCGACTCTACAATTTCTATTTCACTTTCTATGCATGGTAATAGCATACCAAAGAACGGCTATGGTGTGATGGCATATAATTATGTATTCTTTCCATTTTTCTTCAAATTGCCTTATAATTTGCCATTTTATAATATATCTATTTATATATGAAATTTTAAGGATTTTGTTTAACTATTATACTTCTTTTTCATCTTTTTTTTTGAAAATTAATATTCATATATTCATGAGTTAGTTCCGTAAATATTTGAATTTGCACATCAACATGTGTGTTGTAATATGTAATCGCGACGCTGCTCTATCCTAACCGCATGCATCATTAGACTCGGTAATAACTAATGCATAAAGAATTATGGCTTTATTATAACTTACATAAGAGGTAAAAATGTATGTGATAGATTTTTTTCATTTAAAGTAAATATAGTAGGTATTTACAGACGAAATAATCATATAAAAATACCTTTGTTTTAAAAACGAAAATTTTATGGTATATTAGAACCATTTAAGTACTTTATTAAACTGTAGCGTGAATTAAACTTTCACGAATATCTGTAATTACACTATGCATATTACATAGTACAATTAAAAATAATTGAAGTTACTTCATTTGTAAAACTATAAATGGGTAAGCATGATGTTAGCAGATAATTGTAAAAAAGGCGAAACTAGCTAAATAATATTTTGCTTGCTTATAATAACTAGTTTTATATTAAAAACAGTCGCTTTTAATTTTACTCTTATACAAAAAAACAAATTAATAAATCAATATAAGTCACATCATAAATAAAATGTTATTCTATTACTACTTTATTATGACGGGCTTTAGAGAGAGAGTTTTCCGTATTTAACTTCCGAAATTAATATAAAGCCTTGTGTACACTGTAAAGTTAAAAACATCAATACTAGTTTCAATAAAACCTTTTTCTAAGATATTACAATTTTCTATATAAATTCCAAATTAAATGATCAAACACAAATTTAACAAATTTTTTAGATAATTTTTATGTAGGTATGTGTATTCATTTTTAAGTGTAGGACTGTATAGAACTTATGCTTTTCCTTTTCCTGTAAAAAAATAATAGATCTCTCCAAGACATTAATAAGTATTTCTTTGAAATTAGTTTCTATACTGGATTAGGATTAACAGCTAGAGATATCAGCGGCTTTTCTATCAAGTCTTTCACAGATCCAGTTGCACAAGGTCGTTGTCCGTTATGTCGTTATATCGCATAATATCGATAACTTGTTTGAATCGCGTGGTTTATCATACCAGCAATACTAGGATCTAATATTAGAATTCGCGTCGTCTAGACTTTATTTTAAGGAAATTATACAATCTCTAAGCTGTAAACTAGTTATTTAAATACTGGTCAAGGATAACTTTTCTTTTCAATTGATCTGTTTTGTAGTATTTATATTGTTATACACATTTTTTCTGTAATTACCTATTTACTACATATGTATTAATAACAGTAATAAACATATTAATGTTACTTACAACTACAATAATTAATTGCCTTGTTAAGCAAGTTTCATAAAAAAATTGGTAAATCTCGGATATCCGAATGTAATAATATTTAATTAAAGGAAACATAAAATCAATCACTATTATGTACGATGGCTTACGTCTTAGCTAGTGTAGATAGTAGAGAAGCAGCGATAGCCTTATTCTTTTGCAGATCATGCACAAGATATTTTTAGTCAGATAAGAAAGTCGTTTCGTCAATATTACGCGTAGTTTTCAAAACAAAAATAACATTGTATTCTGCACGGTATATATTTATGTAAATAATAATTTATCTTCTTTTTATATCGATAAATCTTTATTTATATAAAAAATGGAAAACGTTTTTTTTATATGTCATCAATATATTTATTATCTGTTTAAATTTGATTATTATATAGATAGATCGTTCAACATTAAAAACTTTTTACAGCAGTCTTTCGATGAATCTGTTTTTTGCATTGCAATTAATCAGAAATGTATACGAATTTTACTTTTTGTAACAAATTTTATTCCAATAAATAAACACGGATATAGAAGTAGGTTTATTTTAAGATTTTAAATTGTATGCTATTTTAGGTTGTCACCGTAACTAATGTTTCTTAGATAGGTCCATGAATTGTAAAAAATATTATGAATCACGCTTTTATATTTCAATTTACAACTTTTAAACTTTTTCCTATAGGTTTATAATTAAATAATTTTATTGCATTACTCACAAATTATTATATCGAATTATTGAAAATAGGTCATATTTTATAATCAATATAAGTAACTGCTACAATTATACATGGTATAATTAAATTATTTCTCCAGCCTCTTGCTAACTAGAACAAATCGTTTCATAAAACCGCACACGGACTTTAAACATATTATCTGATATTGCTTAACATTTTATTGCCAAATACTTAACTAAATAAGTAACTCTTTAGTTATTAACAATATGTATTACATATTTCTTTTTTATCGTTTATGAATCACCATCACTCGGGCCTAAAAGGAGGTAGTTTTGCTTTATTTTTAATTATTTTTTGTTAGGCCTTAATTTATTTTAATTACATTTTTAATATATATCAAGATTTTAAATTAACTTTAACTAAGCGTTTAATTTTATTTATAATCGACATTAAAACACCAGATAAGTGATCTACTTCTAATTGCGTACCATTAGAACGTCCGTATACAATTACACCGTACTACTTGATTAATCTTTGTTCGTGAATAGAATTTCCAAGAGGTTCCGCTATAATCAAACTATCACATAAAGAAATGGCGAACACGGTTGTAAGGAGTTCATTGATGTCGATGTAATTGAAACAAAAACATCCAATTTTACACGTAATTGCTTCCACCTATTGTATCTCTTTAGAAGAATTCGGAATCAAGATTTTAAAGATAACGAACACTGTTTTATCACATTTTGTTCTTTGTTTTTTACTTCACATAGAGAAACTTAATATTGAAACAGCCATTCTAAAAATAAAACGTTAGTCGGATTTAAATATTTGCAATTGTAATTTTGATAGAAAGTACGTTGTGCTCGAAAATATGTTAGACCATTCACTGTTAGATTTATTTATTACATTTATAAATTGAATCATATATAATTTTTTTTTCGTTTTTTTTTGTAACATTATGTTAATTTAGTTTTATTTGTTATCAGGTTGTATTAGTAGCCTCGTTGGCGGTGGTGGCCTTTGCCAGTGAGGAGAAAGGCACACAAAAGGCAGCTGCCGAAGAAAAGAAACAAGATAAACGAGGAATTTACGACATCGGTTCCTACGGAGGCAGCTACGAAGATGGCGGCCACGGAGGTCATGGTGGATTCAGCTCAGGCCAAGGTAGTTACGAGAGCTACGGTCACTCAGGTTCCGAATTCGGAGGATCTTCCGGAGACTCGTGGAAACCAATTGCCAGTGACCATGGCCATCATCATCACGTGAAGACCATCGAAGTCATCAAAAAAGTGCCTGTCCCGTACACCGTTGAAAAGCACGTCCCTTACACAGTTGAAAAGAAAGTTCCCTATGAAGTTAAAGTGCCTTATCCCCAGCCCTACACCGTTGAGAAGAAGGTGCCAGTCACTGTCAAGGAATACGTCAAATACCCAGTTCACGTACCAGAACCTTACGTAGTTGAAAAGAAGGTGCCTTATGAAGTCAAGGTCCACGTTGACAAGCCCTATGAAGTGAAGATCAAAGTACCCACTCCCTACACTGTCGAAAAGAAAGTACCTTATGAAGTCAAGGTCCCCGTTCCCCAACCCTACACCGTCGAAAAGAAGGTCCCATATGAAGTAAAATACGAAGTTAAGGTACCCCAACCCTATGAAGTCGTCAAGAAGATCCCCTATGAAGTGAAAGTACCCGTCGACAAGCCTTACCACGTATATGTAGAAAAACCTTACCCAGTCCCAGTTGAGAAGCCTTACCCAGTAACTGTTCATAAGCCAGTTCCTTATGAAGTTAAGGTCCCAGTTGACAGGCCCTACAAAGTTGAAGTAGAAAAACCCTACCCAGTCCCCGTTAAAATACCAGTACCCAAGCCCTATGATGTATACAAGAAAATCCCTTACACTGTCGAAAAGAAAGTGCCTTATGAAGTCAAGGTACCCATCGACAAGCCCTACCCCGTATACAAGGAGGTTCAAGTACCTCTAGTCAAAGAGGTCCCATACCCAGTAAAGGTTCATGTACCCATTTACTTGAAAAAGGAGGAGGAACATCATGGCTGGCATTAAATTAAACCTAAGAATAGGTTTCACAGCAGTACCTTATAGGCTAAGTTCGAAATGTGATCATTTAGTATTCGTAGTGTAATAATAAATTTTAAATTGAGGTAGCTGAGGTACCAACAGTTAGTGAGATGTGTTTGAAACGTTTCGCCTATCCCAAGTCTTCGACCAGCTCACGTTGTTCTGCAACGCCATTCGAGTATACGACACCTAATGATTGATCTGTTATTACTTGTTTATCTTTTGTATAATGTGCTTTGTTTTATATAATTGCGAAAGTACGCCTTTTGCAATCTTGTGTTGAGGCTGATAAAAATAAATATGTTATAAAATAACTGGTATTTTTCTTTCAATGATGACTGTTTCGAAATATAACGTTATAACTGAGATATTATAATTTGTTTCGGTTAAATAAAATCACACACTAGCACTTTCACGAAATGATTTCCATTAACGCAATGATAGAAATAATGACCATGAACGAAATGCTAAAGTGGAACTTTTGAAAGTTGCAATCGTTTTGTTATGACATGTAGACGATTTAAAATGATCATCTTACTAAGGTTTGTTTATATGTGCTTGCTTGAGGCATTTCGCTAATTAATGAGTATTTATGTCATTTAATAGTAGCTGCCGTTATTTTACTACGGATCTATATATCTTCCGGAATAAAATTAAGTCTTAACATAACAATAGGAGCAACAAAATTTTCGTAATTATTTTTTTGTACATTTACAATAATAAAAATTAATAATTCTGCAATCTGTTTTGATACTGTATCGTATTAGTTGACGAATCCTTTTTCGTAATAAAATGCATCCATAGGTGTATATATGCACATGTCAACGTTAATAAAATTCATTGTCTAATTATTTTCTATTAAATCTTAATCTTTTTTTTTCAATTAAATTTGCCTATATACAGTTTTTATTATGCAAAGACCGTTTATTACAAAATTAATAACTAAGATATTCTAATTCCAGGCTCTACGATACTATATATAATTATAGAAGCATGTGATACACCCCATAGCAGGCTTACGTAACTTAGCGCAACGAGCTAATTGGTGCATCACGATCAGATATGAACGGTTTCAGCACCGGTATACGGCAGCCGCGACGTAATTCAAGGTGACGTTAGCTTACTTTGTCTTTTGTAAAGAAATATGCAGTCGTTACCCTATATGGAGGAGAAGTTATCACATTGATTTGTACAAATTTTAGATTATTTATATTTTTTTGTTTTATATTTAAAAAAAATCAAATCAGCTTCACGTTGTAGGCAGAGGGAACCTAGTGTAACACTCCGTTCCCCACTTTCTGCGGAATTCTGGAGGCATTCCGTGTTGAGAGGCAGAGCTCAACGCCGCGCTTTGCCTCGACACCAGAGCTTTTAATGATTGAAATTTATCATGATATATCTAGATAAATATTATCACTTCTTAGTATTGGCGCTGTCAGATAAGCCGTAGAGACACGCCCGCGATTCATACGCGGTTTCGCCCGCTTTAACTTATTGTTATAGTCAAATTATACAAAATCCTAATATAAAATGTAGCCTTTGTGTTATTCCAATATATAGGCTCTACCTGTTACTGTAAAGTGCCATCTAAATTCGTTCAGTAGGTGCATGAAAGTGTAACAATCATCCATACAAACTTTCACATTTGTAATATTAGTAGAACATCTCTGCTTTAATCTTCACAGGACATCATATGTGTGTAGATAGAAGTATACTAGTTAATTGTAGCTAAAAATAACTAGTGATTTCTCATATAAAAAGTTAAATATAAAACACATACAAATACTCAACTTTTCATTCTTTTTAAGCGATATAGACAAAACTAGAATACAATTTAACAGACCCTATTTATTAGGTATTACTTACTAAGATGCAATTTTCATATTCACTGTGCAATACTATGAAGGAGATGTCGCAAGAGACGTTAACTCTCCCGTCGTCAGTTTCTCGTCGATATAGCAATTTATAAAATAAGCGTGTCCTGAGAGTTATTTACAGTAAATTGTAATGTAAATGAATATTACTAGAAAACATTGTATTTGCGTAAGATATTGCCTAATGTGAATAAAGTATTCGATATTGCATTCACGTGTTCTAAGATTAGATGTTTTAAACTAAAGCTGTATCAACTTTTAATATATTTAATATTTATTTTTATGATTTCATATGTTTAATATTTAGGCTCCTTTAGAGCAGCAATCAGCAAGTTTCTTATTTAGTTTTTTTATCACATCTTCAACATTATTTTCTTTTTTTTTTCTACTTTGTGATCAATACAGGATTTATTTTAAAATACTCTAGGTATATAATAAGAAACTAACTAAATCTTGTCTAACTAATATTTACAGATATTATTTTTTCACGTGCCTTCGCTTCGCATTTAGAGGTTAGAAATGCTTCTAGAAATCAGCGGAGAGTAGGTTCCGGAGTGTCTTAATAATAATACTATCCCGCTACAAGCCCGTAAGTAAAAAAAACAAGATGGTTTTACGCATTCCCTTATATGCGTGAAGCTGCGGGAAATAAAACGGCTCAGAACTAACGCAATATAAAATGGACCTATATTAGTAATTTTAAATAATCTCTTATTACTTATATTATTATAGCTTATTACAATTTATAAGTAACAAATGAATGTACAGCGATTAAAGAGAGACTTGGCCTGGTTATGCGTGTGCTGTAGAATAGTAAACATTGTTACGTAACTACAGTAGTTCCGTGACGCCGCACTGCCGTAATTATGTGTGAGATGAAATTGGTTCAATAGGGCGTAAGTGCTTATTATGGTAACTTGAGACAATGAGAAAAAAAAGAAATTTGAGTGATTTGGTAAACTAAAAATAATTTATAAAAGTTATGCACTTTCCATACTTACATTCATTATATTAGCTTCAAGCATTTATAAATTTTAAAAAAATATATATTTATTTAATTAATTAAAAGTTAAACTATTTTTATATAAAATTTTACATACCTATTTATTTTGGTTAACTCATTTAAAAACTCTTATACAATGAGAAATAAGGATGAAGGGTTCTTCATAACTTACTAAACAATAATAATAAAATTATTTGAAAACAACAAAATTGAAAATCTTGTCAAAATGATTTTATTCAGTAAAGCCAAAGAAATTGGATAGATTCAGTTTAAAAATATTGAAATTACATAATGAAGGTGTAACGCAAAATCATATTCCAAGAGTAAAATGACTTGCATCTTGACGTTGCATCAACGTTTCTAAAGGTTAATACACAGGTGTTCTCGGACCGAAGTGTATGGTTAGATAAAGTTTTTACTTAATTTTGCATGCTATATTGACTTTACTCCTATGACATAGCAAAATGGCTAAATTATTACTTTGAGGGTAGGAAGTATTTAATTTTTTTGCTTTTAATTGTCATTTAAAAATCTCGGATTGCTTATGTTGGTAAAAAAATGGACGCTTAATCGAGAAGTTAACGCACCGTGCAGGTTTTGAAGCAAAATTTAAAAAATATATAATCAGCTTCACGCTGTATCCCGTACATTGCAGCGTAGACAGAGGGAATTTAGTGTTAAGACACTCCGTTCCGTATTTTCCGCCGAATTCTGAAAATATTGCGTATTAATTAGCGCAACTCAACGCCGCGCTTTGCCTCGACACCGGAGCGAAGAGATGAAAATATACATTTAAATAAATATTTCATTTCCTCGAGTGGAGATCGAACCCACAACCAGTTGTGTTTACATTTAAACACTTGTGCTCCTGAATCTCTTTTACGAAAATTTATGAACAAATTAATTACCTATATAAGCAATATTATATGCAAATCATAGATCATCTAAAATGATGTTTATAATAATATCTTTATTCCAGTTAATATGTATGGGCCGAGAACATGGAATAATAGAGTGTATGATCTTAGAAGATTAGACAGTAACTGTCGCTAATTACGGTAATGTATTTAAATAAACATATACTCGCTCACTAGTTTAAACATAGGTTTTAATATTAATATACTATTATTTATTAGCTATATATGTTATTAGCTATATTTATTGTAAATCTACTAAGGTTTAGCTCGATGAGAACGTAGTGCTTGGTTGGTCTAAGCGCTTGAACGGCGGCCAAAAGGCGTCAGTTCAAATCCCGCTACGTTTAATTTTTTATATGTTTTCAAAGAAGTATTCTACTAAAGTTAAGGTTAAAATAACCTAAGCAAACGCGACCTTTGATTTAGTTAGACCTTTGGAGATTAATTATAGTTTACCAATATACTTTTGACACTATAATATGTTTTTAGGTATGTATAGATATATTCAGTTTCATACGATCTCAACTAAAACAGAATATGTAGGATTAAATTTCAGATTTGCGCAAGCTGTAATACATTTTGAGTGCTACATCAAGGTCAGTAACTGTTACCGCAAGTGGAAGACCGTCTTGTTTCTTTCTGTAGATTGGCTAATTAGATGTTAGAAATTTCAAAACTTGTGTATAATTTTCTTTATTATAAATAAACGAAAATCCTTTTTGATTGCTGATTTCCATCTTTATTGGTTATTTTTTAGGAAAGTGATGTTTTTCTTATAAAAGTATATTATTTCCATATAAAAGCTTCATAGAATTTTGAAAAGCTGTACTCTTTCAACTAAGTTGTCGTCGAATATCAACTTCTCAATCTGAAACCATTTAGTTCCAATTTGTTGGTGTTTTGTTGATTTTTAAAGAGTCCAAGGATAAATCGATAGTATTCACAAATATTGCTACATAATGCATACAACATACATATATGTAATATTTTTTTGTATATATTAGCTAATTTCAGTAAAACAAGACACGAATATTCTCAGATAAGTATTATGAAATGATTAATATTATAAAACATTTATGATTATCTTATCTTCCAATTTTCTGATGCAAGTATTCTGCAATATAGAATGTAAATAGTAGGAAGTAAGAATAACTTAGCCAAAGTAACGTTAAGCTGTGATCGCCGTAACGGTCGCTATTGAATGTGCGACGTTAAATTAATAACGATATTCTATAAAAAAATGTCGATTGTATAATTAAAAAACAAACGCTAAAAATGGTTGTGGATTCGATTCCCACTCCGGGGAATAAAATATTTAATATTTCCATTTCCTCACTCTTTTGACGAGGCAAAGTACGACGTCTAGTTCAACTCAACACTCAAAATCTGTTGAGTGGTGTAATAGAGAACGGAGTGTCTTACTCACTAGGAAACCAGGTTCCCTCTACCTACCCTGCTATGTGCAGGATACAGAATGAAACTTAAAGAAATTAAAAATATGCAATTTAAAATATATTATTGTTATTACGTTATACCGGCTATACAAGATAAGAACAAGAACTGAACTTTTCTCTTCAGATACTACATATAAGGTACAATAATGACTAATAAAGGATGTTATACAATTAACGTAATCTACATAATAAAAATAAAATAAATTAAAATAAAACAAATATGTCGCTGAGTGAATGGCGGCCGTTACCGGCGTACCGCACTTCCACGTATTACGCGACCATTGTGCAATGTACCGCTATAACATAGCTGCACTATGCATCTATATTAACTTTATATTCAATGGTTTTACATTTAATTTAAAAGATCTATGTACTATCGGCAAGCGTAGCGTAGGGCGCCCTCCAGCTCGATGGACCGACGACCTGAAGAAGGTTGCTGGCTTCGACTGGATGCGGAAGGCGGAGGATCGGGAGCTTTGGCGCACCCTGGGAGCGGCCTATGTCCAGCAGTGGACCCGAAAAGGCTGATTTGATTGATTGATTGATTGATTGATTGATTGATGCATAATATATGTAGATTTACTTGACAGTGGGAGAGTGACTGTTATTGCCACATTGAAGGTTGTGGATTTGAATCCCAAATCCAGGATCAGTTCTTTTCTATAACGTCGGGTCGATTTCCATTCGGAGAAATTAATAATTGATTATTTATTAATATATTTTTTTACAAATCAAAGCGCAACGTTGAATTCCACTTCTTAACCCAGAACGTGGTGAACGTAGTGTCTTAACACTAGGGTCCCTCTGTCTACCCTATTATTTGCGGGATTGCGTTAAACTGAAAAAAAAACCCACATCGATAGAAGTATAGATATGTCCGTATCTTTAGTTGTATTTAACTTATAAATGTAAAAAGTTTTAAAAATCCCTTTTGGCCACAAAGTGTCAATGATGACATATGGAAGTTAACAATGTACATTTAAATCCTTTTATATTTTTTATTTTACGTTCCTATCTTAGAGTTGTCATTCACGTGACGTCGAGGCCGTACCAATTAATCGGTCTGATTTGAGATGAATCACATCAGATAAGAGTTTGGTACGCTTCGGGAATGTTATGGTACCTGAGTTAACCTAATTTTAGGTACAAAAATGGGTTCTGTAAATATGAGTTTAGAAATAGGGTACCGTCTTGATCTACATATTGTTATTTCGATGAATGTAGGTATGTATCGCACTATATAGAAAATGCTTATATTTAAATTGTAGGTTACTAGTCGTTGAAAGTTAAAATACGAATAATGAAGGTATATGTGTGTGACTGAATTCTGGAGGCATTGCGTGCGTGGCGGAACTCAACGCCGCACTTTGAAGAAATGAAAATATTAAATATTTCATTTCTACGAGTCGGGATCGAACCCGAAACCTGTCCCGTTTACAATCACATGCTTATATTCCTGCACCACGACTGACCTACTGTTTATAAAATACAATATATTTGAAAGCTGTTACCGTTAAATACCAATACTAAATTAGAACAGAATTTAAAGAAAACAATATAAATCAAAAAACAAATAGACATTATATTTATTTTTAACATACCTATCAACTAAGACTGTTCTAATTTAGATTACAACAAACATTTTATTTGTTATCAAATATTCTTATACCTTATCTTTTATATTAATCGGGCTGATTAAATAATATTGGGGTGGTTTAGGGTGAATTGGGGGCGGAAATTCCGTTTATAGAAATAAAATGATTCTTTATAGCCACTAATATTTCTGCTCTAACAAGATGTTACACCTGTCTTAAGGAAATAAATCGTTTGTCCTTTTGTCTGTTTTATTATTAGTTAAATACTATGATGACTTGATTGCTATTAATTGATTCCATTTTAAGTATAGTTATTTCTAATTTAAAGAAACATATTTGATATTTGATTGGTAGTTAAAGGTTGTTGTAAATAAAAAAAAATAACTTAATAATATTGTCTTTAGATTTAAATAGTACATTTAGTGAATTAAATTCTATAATAGCAAATTACAAAAATGATATTTTATGATCGACATTGTAGGCGTCGTACTAATTTCCTGTAGGTGTAGCAGATTAGGCAGTGACAATCTAGTATTAAAACAGTTCTTTCTTCTCTCATAATTCCGCTCTTGTAGAAAAAGTGCGGCGTTAAGTTCCGCCACGAACGCAGTCTCGAATTTGAGTATCTTAGTATATGAATGATAATTATAGAAACTAAAAACAAAATATATGGTAGCTATACGTAGCTAGTTATATATTAATTACATATTTTAATAATAATAAAATTTAGGTGGACTGTTAATTGGTATTAAGATCATTTATTGGGAGCGCGTGTCTTGTTTGTTCTGACCATTGCGGGCACCTGTGGCTTTCCGTCACTTGCCTTGCAATATTCAGACATGCCTTATACTTGCAGAACATGCTGAGGTGTTGATGGTTCACATATTTCGTCAAAGTCAAGTCTTATAAATAATTAATAATTTCATCAAATACACACTAAATTATTTTACTATAACTATACTTAAGTCATTTATAAATGTATTTTTGCAGTGCAATTGTGAATTAAAAATAAGATATAAGGAACATAAAAATATAAAAGAAATATGTGTTTAAATTTAAGCTTCGAGTAGTAACTTGTACGAATTGTTCCCTTTTCTCTTTGCTCAACATTTCAGGGAGTAAGTTTATAAGGGCTACCTGCAACACATAGATGCTTGAAATTCAAACTTTCGACCATCGTTAGCTAGGTTAGAAGTTTTGCCATAATTTATGTTTATAATATAATAATATTAATAATTAATATATCTATAGTCTATTGATGTTATATATTTTTTTTATTCATTTTTACAATAATAATAATTAATCTAAAATATTAATTTATTTATTTAAATTCACTTCTATAACTTTTCAGCTCTTCAATATACTGACCACATTCTTGTGTAGTGAATGCATTAGACAGAATTGTATCGAGATACCATCGCCGGTAAACGTTCACCCAATTCCTATTACGTCATATGTTCCGTTTATATGTACAGACTTTTCTCCATTCATTGTGGTACTGACGAAGTTATTGCTTAGAATTAGAAGTATTTCAAATTGAAAGCTATAATAGTTAAATAAAAAAATTAGTTGCATACAGTAAATTAAAAATTGTCTTTTTACTGTTGTCCATCGAGGACGTTAAAGACCTTGTAAATTTGAATAAATTGAGCAAGAAGGCAGACCCTGGCAAACACCGGGTTTAATGTCGAATTTTCTATTAGGAAGAAGATAACAATGCATGTACAGATAAAATACTAGCGACCCGCTCGCGGCGTCGCCCGCATGTGCTACATTATTTTCTATTTTCTCATCTGAATTACTTTGGTGATCACCACAGAGAAACCTAGTGTTAAGAGACTCCGTTCTCCATTTTTAGCTCTATATAAATATATTCTTGGTGTCAATAATGTTTGAAGATATAAACGGGACTTACATCACTTTATAGTTAGCACGATTGTTGTAAATGTTTGCTAATAAAAGCCTATTAAGTCCAATGAAGACTTAAAGTAGCTTTTAGTTTGTATTAAAATTATGATCAAATATGACATTAGGTTGATTTCGTATGTACATTTTAGTACATTTATAAACAAAAACAATAAGATTATTATCGGGGAAATGGTTTATATATTGTAATTTATAAGCAATATGTTTTTTTTAAATATTTTTAAAATTAATACTGAAAAATAAATAATATGGGCAAGTTAAAAAAAAACTGTGATAAAAATATGAAATGGTTGACCAAATGCGACGTGAAGTTCCATCAATCATGATTCAACACGCAACGACTCGTTCTTGGGTGGAAAATGGCGTCTTGATACTAAGTTCTCTTTATATATTTTGAACAGCAAGACAGGAAGAAAGATAAGTATTTCCCAAAATATACACGTTTTTAACAAACTCTATAATAATATGGACGATACAACAATTTGCTATATATTTATATAAGGCGCATTACGATTAAAAGTAATGTAGATTAGAGCTTTAACGAAGCTTCACGTAAACGTAAAAAAAATCTTAAAGGAGAAAATTTAAAAAATTCAAGTGTCTTACAAATTATTTGCTTTCTGCATTATATTATGTTATTTTTTGCTTTGCTTTACATAGATTATTTCAAATAAATCATAATAAAATATAGGGGCCATTGGATATACATAGAGGCCTTCGTGGTGCAGGGAGGGGCACACGAATGTTTAACGCGAAGGTTGTAAATTTGATCCTCACTCGAGGGAATGACTCTTAATATTTTTATTTCTTTCTCTGGCACCAAGGCAAAAGCTTGGCGTTGAGTTCCACTACTCAACACGCAATGCCTCGAAAAATCGGCGGAAAGTGGGGAGCTGGAGTGCCTTAACAATATATTTCTCTGCCCAACCAGCTTTGTGTGGGATAAAGTGTGAAGCTGATTTATTATTATTATAAGGATATAAATCATTTAAATACATATTTGTACCTAGATGACTTTTATCACAAAAAAGCTTCAAAACAAACTTCGAAAGAAATTGTCAACGTAAAAAGAATAATATGATGAAAAATTAATAATTAATAAATCCTTATCATCAAATTGTAGCATAAAATTAATTGAAAAACTAAATTAAAGATAGAATACCTATTATAAATCTCGGAGTAAAATCACTGGAAAAGGGCAGGCAGAGTATGCGGCAGGTGCACTAGCTTGGGATAGTAATTTGTAAGAAACATATTGAAATTAGTAAGAAATAAAAATAATGTGACAATACCAACCCTTTCACAGATCAGTACGTTTATTAGTGTATGATAACATCGAGAGCGGCTAGCGAAGCTTAATCAGGTTAATCAAATGATGGAATCAAGGAATGCCGCGCTTCTGTAGATTTTAGAGGCATTTTTGTGGTAAAATATATTTGTTTTATTTTGATGATACTCAAAACAAATATATAAAAAATTAGTTTCCTACTTAAAAAGATCCATGGTGCATAAAAATGCATTAAACCTTAATTTTATTTGTCATTCATTTTTCAAAATAGATAGAGTAAAAAGTATTCGCATAGTTTATTTTCCACCGATTTAAAAGCAATTTTGGTTTGCACTACTTATTTAATCAAATATATACATTTGGGAAAGTTCTAATATAATCTAGGTAATTTATAATAATAAAATGGTAATATTGTGCTTTTTATAAAATTGAAAAGATTATGATTATGAGATGTTGAGTTTTTTTGCCGGCTATTCCTAACACTGTCGGCCTGCCAGTGCTTTTCGACAATTAAAAAGTAAGGAAAAAAGAAGTCTATTTGAGTAAAGAATATTTTTTTAAAGACAGATCTAAAATCTGTATATTTTTCTGTAAATCTAAACCTACAACCACATTTAGTTTCATGTAATTACAATAACATGTAATTGTTATTTAATGGGAATTTAAAAGAAACAAAATTCAAAGATCGAAAAAATAAGAAAATCAACTTAAATAAAATATTTATTATAGAAAATAAATATAGAAATACACTCATTTACTGATGGTTGGTACATTAATTATCTACTGACGACCATTTTACGACTCTATTAGGAGGGGATCAATAAATTTTACGCTAAATCGACGCTGTCCGAGGCCTTTGTACAAAAAATGGCGATTCTTTGTCGTGCTTATCATAGCTTCTTATGTTACCGTTTTTTTTTGTAGAACGTGTAAATCTTAGTAATAAACTATCGGCATCCTTTCATTTAATTTGGTGACGTCTTTAGATAAGATTTGGTGACATTTTAATGCCGTTTAAGGGATGCGGTCATTTGAACAATTGCAGAGATAGCCTTCAGTTTTTAATGTGGCAAAAAAGTTGAAATACCTGTTGCGAAAGATTTTTTATAAGGCGCTCTTTTAGAATAGCCGTAAATATTTGTTATATTAATACTTCTTAACCTTTTTAGATTTTATTCGGCCTGATTCACGGTTCACGAATAATTACAATTACTAAGTTTGAACATATCGCATCTTGAGTAATTCTATATGTTTTAATTGCATAAGATAACATAAGACAACAAAGTTTTACATTTTGACATTTCAGGCATCTGTTTAAAACACTTGCTTAATATTGATTTTTGTTATTTTTAAAAACATAACTGTGCAGGAAGACAAGCATAAGTTAATGCTAATATGGTTTTCCTTCACAGTTCCGTTTCCTCTGCCTGCTAGTGCTAGGATAGACAAAGGGAACCTGGGAACTTAGTGTTAAGACACTCCATTCCTTCTAAAATAGTTCCATTCCCTACTTTCCATTGAATTCTGGTATTCCTGTTACACGCTTCTGCCCCTGCGCCTCTACTGGCCCTAACTTGACCTCAAGATTTTCTATTTATTTAAAGCTTTTTTAGTAACATCTTTCTAGCACACAAAAAGTCAATAAAATCGTTCTAAATATTAATTTATGGACTCTTTATTAGTTAGAAGTACCTAAACATTTCTTTCAACTTCTAAAACATCTCATTGTAACGTCAGGATACCGCAAACAGCTAAGCGTACACTAAGTAACAAAAAACTAATCGGTAGCCGAGGGTTATTCGATAAAATCAGAATTATAACAGAGATGTGGCGACTTTTAATATCATGGTACATGTCTCCCGCTGTTCCCCCCTTTTTTGCGACGTTTTCCACTTAAAACTTACAGTAGCATTATCGTGCTTATTACTTAATAAATAAAGCATATAATGGCTTAATATATTGATGTGGTTTTGAGCATATGTACTTTCCTGATGCCCGATCTCGTGACGACATGTTTCGCGAAGAATTAAGATGGAACGAAGCATCTTGGGGGTTCCTAAGTTATGTTTTTGGGAAAGCGCCAGGGTGGCCGGTAGGTACCTGGTCTTGAGCAGCTCGATTGTTTTTCCATTTGTAATTGGTAATTAGTAATGCAATGTATGGGATATTTGAAATGCTAACATTTTATTGGTTTCACTGTGCTCTGTAGCTGATATTACATTATTTAGAGAGAGGTGAGTGATATTTTTGTTTAAAATATTGTTTTTTCAGTTATTCTATTTATTTAATTTAAGTAAACACCATCCGAAGAAATCGATTAGTTATTAGTATGTATTTTATACATTTGTAGCTCTAACGTCATTAATATGTTAATTATTTCATATAACATGTATTTTTCAAATTTTTTTATTTAAAAAATGAGACTAGAACAGATTAAAAATATTGTTTTAAGCTTTATCTCATTCTCTAAAGGTCTTAATTTACTCCTGAGTCTACAAAAATAGATAAATAGTAAAATTGTCCTAATTTACTATGTGCCTAATATATTTCCTTTTATTTTGCGAAATATCTCTTAAAAGATTTGATTTATGTGAATATTCGATAATTATGTTGTCCATAAATACCTTGAATGAGCTCCAAGAAAAAGAGCATGCAAGTCGTGACCGGCTTATGTTAGTAGTACTGATTGAGTATAATAGGAATTTATTTGATTTAAAATAAATGTACCTACTTGTTTAAAAAACTTGTAACCTATAGAAAATACTTATAAATACATTTTATAAAATAAACATTATAAACAGCTATAATTAGGTTGTAAGAGGTTAGACAATGTTAATCCAACTTTCTGTCTATTTACCAAAATAACAGAAACTATGAGAGGATTTGAGGCCGAAGTTTTTTGGTTTATGGAAAAGATAAAGCAAATGAGCGGTCAGGTCACTTGATGATAAGTGATCGTCTCCGCCCATGACCTCGTGCAACACTAAAGGAACTACAGGTGCATTCCCGGCCTTTAAGGTGTACACAGCATAGTAGATAGAGAGAGCCTGATACAAGGTACCTAGCTACTGCGTTGTTCACATACCACCCGAATTCAAAACAATGCGTGTTTAGTAGTGGAACTCAATTATATTTATTTTTTTAGCTTCCGTATCTGTATCCCGCATTTAGCACGATAGGCAAAAGGAGCTTAGTGTTAACACGCTCAGCTCCCCACATTCCGTCCAATTAGGGAGGATAATTATAAAGTACTAGCGGACGCGCGCAGTTTCGCTTGCGTAATTAGGGGTGAATTCTAATAAACCACGAAACATGTGTTCAATGAAATATTTTTAAGAGTCTAAATTTCAAATTTTATAAAAATCGGTGGCGATTTAAAGATTTTTCCATACAAACTTTCAAACCCTTATTTGCACCCTTAGGGGGTGAATCCTAGAAAACCATGAAACACATGTTCAATTAAATACTTTTAAGAGTCTAAATCAAAAATTTTATAATAATTGGTGGCGTTTTAAAGATTTTTCCATACAAACTTTCAACCCCTTATTTGCACCCTTAGGGGAAGAATTCTAGAAAACCATGAAACATGTGTTCAATTAAATACTTTTAAAAGTCTGAATTTCAAATTTTATAAAAATTGGTGCCGATTTAATAAAAATTCTATACAAACTTTCAACCCCTTATTTGCACCCTTAGGGGAAGAATTCTAGAAAACCATGAAACACGTGTTCAATTAAATACTTTTAAAAATCTAAATTTCAAATTTTATAAAAGTCAGTGCCGATTTTAATTTTTTTCCATACAAACTTTGAACCCCTATTTCACCCCTTTAGAGTTAAAATTTTTCAAAATCCCTTCTTAGTGGATGTCCAGATTATGAAAGTAAACATCTGACCAAATTTCACGTTTCTACGCACATACCGTTCAATACATTCTAAATTTTAAGACATGCGTGGAGAGTGGCGAAACTCAACGCCGCGCTTTATCTAATTACCAGAGCGAGAAAATGAAAATAATTCATTCTCCCGAATGGATTACGAACTCACAACTATCGTGTTCATAATAAGACACTGTGCTGCCACTGAGCCACAACGGCCTCTACTAATAAAAACTGTTTATACATAAAATACTGTAAAGATTTATATTAATGATGTTTCTATTATTTAACAGACTGTTAGACATTTGCTCATTTAATGTGTAGTGATTGTATAACAAGCATTACAATCATTATTATACACTTCGGGTTCTATAACTACATACATATGTCGACCTCCATCCTCCACCCTCTATCCTCTATAGAGAATAGAGAGAGAGACTCCTCGTGGGGTGTTGTGCAATGTTTTTGTTTACAATACTTTTCTAATCAAACAGTTATAATCTGACTATTATACTATTCTACGCTATCTATATGAGGATATTCCGTATTATAATATGAAGCTTTAAGTTTGTTGAGTTACCCAATATAGGATTCAATAGCTTTAATGTTTTTTTAATTATTTTTTGTCTTTATGTTTTTTTTGCAACGATAAGAGCTTTTTTATTCTGCTAAGCTATGGTTGCTTATATTAATAGCATAGTTATTGGCCATTTAGTCGTATACTAATAATATTATCATTTTAATGACAACTAAGTATTATAAAAGTTCCAATTATTTATAAAAAAAATAGAAAAGTTATAATTTTATCTACATATCATGAATCCAAATTAAATTTTCATAGTAAATAACAAATATTTCCTTTATAAAATAAAATATTAACATCCATACAAAACGATCGTTCACCTCACTTATGGTCCCCATGCCATAGACGACCGCAACGCGACCGCGAGGGTACGGTGTTGTGATCCCAATTACGTGATTATTTATGTGCGACAGACAGCTCCTTTCATCACGTCTGTGGTGCACACTTGCTGTGACCAGAGATTAGGACCTATCTATGGTTTCTATGGAAATGTATTAAATAAACACACACGTGTTGGTAAGTTTTATTTTAATATAATACCTATGTATAAAAAAATTTATGAAACACAATTAAATTTTGTAAATAAGCTTTCAGCATACTTATAGATTTAATTTCCAGCATTTCCAAGAGGTCACAGGCAAAGCGCGGTATTGAGTTCCGCCACTCAACACGCAGGGCCTCCAGAATTTATGGAAAATTGGGAGCCTCTACGGGAACGAAATGTCTTAACACTAGGTTCCCAGGTTCCCTCTGCTATGTGCGGGATATAATGTGAAGGTAAAACAAATAAGCTTAGTACAAATATAAGAGGATCAAGTAACATTGGTCACGCAAGATCGGGACAGATGCGATGATAGGTTTATTGTCATCGCTGTTTAATGACTTTATGAGCTCTGCAAATGTGCGTATAATGGACTTGTGGATCATTGTAAGTTCCTATTATATTTTATCACAGTTGGTCAAAATATTTAATTTTAAAAAAATCTTTTATTAGAATATCTTCTAGTATTCGTTAATTTTAAAAATATTTTGTTGCAAAATATAGCATATTTATCAAAATAAGTTGATTTTATTCGGATTTCATTAAAATGCAATATTGAAAAGTTTTTTTTTATTGAGGAATAATGTTGACTTAACTTACTCGTATCTATAGCATAAGCGCACTTATGAACGCGGTGTATGCGTGAAGAAATAAATGCAGGGCATTTAAAGATAGTTTTATATAAAATACCACGGTTTTTATTAAAGATTCAATTTTGCATTTCTCACAAGATCTTCACTCAGTAGCGACGCTTTATAAAATTTCTGTTCAAATGTTGATACAACTATATACTAGTAGAAGTTGCGTCGGTGTAGATGTAGAGTGCTTGGGAAGCATCGAGGAAGTGAGAGTAAAAAATAAGGAAAAATATAAATACTAAGATTAATTTTAAAAGCTTTTATTATAAAATTTATATGAAAATATTATTTTACGAAAGGTTTAAATATAAAAGAAATAATAGCCCACATGTATAATATGCCGTTATAAATAGACATGAGATGGGTGGCCGACATTTTTCCAAAAAAAATACAGTTTTAAACTCCACACGCGCCCAAAAACAGTTAAAACAAAAATAATAAAAGAAAAAAAAAACAAGTTATCAGTTTCAATTAAAATAATCAACATCTAAGCATATATCTAAATCTTCCGCTTAACAACCTTTGATTGACAACTTGTAAAAAATAGGAAGGGAGGGTTGAAAGCCACGCGACCAAATTAACTTTGTGTAATCCCCATCATTGATAGCTGTTATCTAGGGGTGCAGGGTGCCCTTTTTGTGGTACCGACTTTTAGGGCGCTTACATATTGAAATTTAATAAGAATTTCTATCTCTCTGAAGTCATATTCGGAAATTATCGAGTTTTTCAATTGTCAAATTTGATATTAATATTTTTGGATGTTAAATTTATCGTATTAAAATATAATAAAACCAACTATAAAACTACAGTAGGTTTTATTATATTTTAATAATACTATTTATTATCTATTTTAATAATAATAGTATTAAATTGCTTTAAAATTGACATTGTCGTCAGAGACAGCGTGGCTAATTCAAATAAGACTTTTTAAAAAAGTCGCAAATTTATAGAGATATTCTTAATTTTTTACATTATTTTGTTAGGTTAATAATCATATAAATAAAACATAATAAAATAAAATAAAAATACTAATTAAAAAAAATCAAAAACCATTATTTAACTATTTTCTCCCTTATCTTATAATATTATTTTTATACGTGCAGATATGAAAACAAGCATCGAAAGGGCTGCCCTTAAACTCGCCCTAACAAGGACTAAGGTTAAGCTTAGCTAATGTCCCACGGGTGGTCCGGCGCCCCACGACTCGGTGACAGGTTGCCGGGGTCAATGTGGCGGATTTATGTGTTTGTTCATCTAACTGCCTTTATCTACTAAATGGTTTATTGAATTTATAATTTATAGTATTAGTTTGGATATTAAAAATATAATTATCATAATATTGTCATAATATTAGTCTAGATTTGTTCAAAATTAATGCTTATGTTTCTTTGTTCTTTCACAACAAGCATTTTTTTAAATAAATAATATTAAATGATGTCTATATGTCATTAGGTTGTTTGGCCAAAATTTGGAAAATGCGTGGAAATAAATTAAAGTTATTTAATGATTTTAACATTGTTACTGTAACCAGTAAAATGATTCATAAATTAATTATTACTCATATATGAAACATTCATATAGAAATTTCGACGAAATCTAGAAACAATATACGTTGCTTATATAAGTAAATAATATAATGTAATGTATAATGATTTTTTGCAATTTTTCCGTACGTATAAAAATATACAGTACTCGAATACACAATTTTATACGACGCCAACCCAATTATTTTATTTAAGTATCAAGAAATTGTAACATAAGCACAAAAACCTGGTCAAACTAAGTATTTATATGACGATTGCTGCTTTATTGTAAGCAATGAGGGAGATTTTTATTAGGTTTATTCATATTCATGGGGAAAATGATCCTCGTAATTGTTACGGACTTTACGACAGAATTGATTCTTATGTTTTATATGTCTGACTTTATTTCATTATAATTAAAATAAATAAATAAATCAGCTTCAAACAGCGGGGTAGGCGGAGGGAACCTAGTGTTAAGACATTTCGTTCCCGACTCTACATCGAATTTTTCGAGGCACTGCGTGCTGAGTGGCGGAACTAAACGCCGGGCTTTTCCCTTGATGCTAGAGCGAAGAAATGAAAATATTAATAAATAATAATTCGTTCCCTCGAGTGGGGATCGAACTCACAACCGTCACGCGTACAGTCGCACTCTTGCGTCGCTCGCGACTGCTTCAATTTAATAATTGTTCATAAAAAATTTTATATTCAAAGATACATATAATAAATTAAAAAATGAAATGAAACCCGATTCAAGCATACTTTTTAAGTAATATTGCAAAATAATAAGTATGTAGCCAACAAATGATATCTACTTATAGTAAAAAAAGGAGGTTTAATCAAAGCAACAAAACATGTCAACATCCTGTATCAATCGGGGCCCTCTTTAGCTATAAAAAATGTAATTTCTAACTAAGTACCCGTATACTTCTCAAAATTCCCCTCGAGGGCGTCGATGCCTCAATAAGAAGCGATCGGGTTCATAATAAAATTAACTAATGGCCTCTCATTACCGCGCCGACTGTTCTTTGTTGAAAGAACTTGCCGCTTTACCCACAATTCTTAATAAATTTGCATAGATTTTTGGCTAAGCATTGACTGGGTGAGCTCTTTAATATCTCATTAGCTGGTCAGGTTTGAATCTTCATTATTTTTTTTGAGCTTCACGCTATGTTCGTATAAGGGAAAATCAGCAATGGGAATCTAGCATTAAGACACTACTTTTTTGCTGAATTTTCGCGGAACTCAACTTTGTTTTGCCTTCTTATGTCAGTGAAAACAAAAATATATTAATAATAATTAATATCAGCGAGTGGGAATCGAACCCACGGCCGTCGCGTTTATACGCATGTGGAACTGCGCCTCTACGGCCTCTTCTTCATCAAAAAATGGTTTATTATTATTGTGGATGCTTAATTGTTCAATAACTAAATGACTAAGGCTAATGACTTTTTTTAAATATTTTTACTTATGAAAACTTTCTGTTATTAACATTTCATCTGTTAATAAATTACATATTATTTTATGATAATTGATTATGAAAATATATTTTAATGATACGACTAAAGACCTTAAATTAATAAAAAATATTATACAACACTTTTCTAAGTCGTGTAGTTAGTTAGTTTAAAGTTGGATTTCATTTATTACTAATTTGAAGTAATATTAATGATACCTACATAGATCAAATATTAAAAGGCTTTAAGAGAAGCCAGTATTAATATTACCTATATTATTTATTTACTTCAAAACTTTAATATTTTTTAAAGCTTTCTAAACACCCTGTACATCAATTACCAAAATATGAGTAGTAAATCAATCGGAAGGAGCTTCTCCTTAGGACCGCATGTAATCAGGATGCCGCGCAAATTAAAGAGGCAGCGTGTGCCTCCAGCCCTTTATATTGCCTGTAATTGAATGCGCGACATTGTCAGGGTATATTACTGATGATGTACTAGTAGGTAGTGTCTCTATAGATAGATGATAAGGTTAGAGTTTTTGATAAACTCTATATAAAACGTTTTGTGAACAAAAATAGATATATTATTTATTTAAATCAATTTTCAATGATTTTTTGGCAAATCAATACTGAAATTACTATTTAAAAGCTGTACCAATTCTTTTAAAAAATAATCAGTCAGTCAATACCGCATAGCATTGTAGGCAGAGAGAATTTGGTGTTAAAAGACTCGGTTCCCTACTTTCTGTGGAAATTTTCGCTTGTTTGTTGTAAAATATAACATTATGCTGTTTTAAATATGAACAAAATAATTGTTAGCTAATATTTGAAGAGTAATCAGCGTGCTATAACAAATTTTTAATCGACTCACTCAAATAAAATCGCGAACGAAAAGAGGACGTATCACCAAAAAAAGCAACAAAGTAGGAACCTCAGTCCTCCTTCGCGAAAATCACAGGAATTTATCTATCTACAAACAAGTCATGTGCCGTTTTTTCGAAGAGCAATTAGTCTCCGATATTTTGAGGTCTTGTGCAATGAGATGTCAATTTCTCGTGAATCGTGGTGGTGTGGCGCCGCCGGCGGGCGGTGGCGATACGCGGAACTAATTCTTAATGAATCCCCGATTGGTAGGACAGGGCCATTGTTAAAAATGTTGTCAGCACTCGCGCGAGGATATTCCCACAATAGGCTCGCGAAAAAGGACGTGATCTGGAAAAAATGGAAACTTTTAAACAATACTTATTTGGGCCCACGTTTGTTCTCTGTCAAACATTATTAACACATTCTTGTATTAATAAAAAATACTTGGTGATGTCGGTTGATTGCTTGCAGCCATATTGGTTAGCACATTGTAAATCTTTGAGAATGTTCGGATCACCTCATAAATTCCATACATAGCAGTGTCCTTTTAAGTATACTTTCATATGTATTAAATATAGTAATACGAATTGGGCTAAGGAGCTAAAGTTCTCGACATATTCGATATCTTTACAAGCATCGTCGAGTCTCTTTACTTTATTACCTTATTATAGTACTAACAGCCTTTAATAGGAGCTCTTTAATCATGTTACCGATACCGCTGGACATTTCTTAGGTGTAATATAAAGGCCTTCGGATCCGAACACCAATCAAAATCGACTTCAATACGAAAGGTTTTTACTCACAGCCCAAGATGAGGCTTCATACATTTTTCATATGCCCGTTGCGACCAGGCTGCCTTTACCAAGTTAATTTTTCACCACGCTCGCCATATCAGACTTTAGTTTCAACGTCTTAGGAATAAAGAAGTTTCCAGCATAAATAAGTTTGTCTGTTTGATCGCAATTAAAGCGCAGAAACGCACGTCATTAGCGCACACGGCAATATTCCACGCTGTTTCTTGTCGATAAACCGGTGACTACAAGCAGCGACCTTTGAAGAGACTATCCTACAATATACGCGCAACGGATTTTAACACATAATATATATGATACAGAAGTCGATTTTCCGTGTAATATATTATGTAGACAGTATGAGTGCATTTGAAGTTATGAACGTGGAAGTCATTTTCATCGAGATACCGTAACCGATGCCATTGTAATATGATCCTCTGATTGGTATTTTGATGAGATCCTAGCAATTTTATTATTACTTCATATTTGGTAAGTTGTTTATTAAATCGATAACTGAATGAGATAAAATCGTCCGGATCGATGCTCTCACATTAGCGGTTGAAAGCTTTATGGCGGTAAAAACTAGGAAGTTTCAAATGGAACATGATTTTAGATGAAAGATTGTGTTAATGATTGTTTTTCTGTTGCTAATAATACTTTCATACAATGCTGGCTTCTTCATGTCCTGACATGGGAGCAGATAGAGCTGATACTCGAGACAGGCAAAAAGCCAAGCATCTGATACATTGATGAGGATATCGGAGGAGATTTTGCTCAGCTAGCTCTCATAAATGTTTAAATTTATTAGATTTAAATTACAGTAATAGCTGGTTCAATGACAACATTCTTTACGTACAGACCTCAATCAACATCCTTTGGATCTATAAATATAAAATGTAAAACAGGAATTGTAATTTCTATTAAATAGAGACTATAATATACGTGTAATATATCATTCATTTGATATGGTTCAGTTTTTACTTGCTACGGTTACGGCACAGTGCCATATTCAATGCGATGAAAGATTTTTAAAATTTGAAATTGTAATGAGGCTATCGTAGCGCAGCGGCACAAGGGTGTGACTGCAACGCGACGGTTGTGGGTTCGATTTCCACTCGAGGAAGTGAAATATTTATTTACGTTTATATTTCTATTCGCTCTGGTGTTGAGGCAAAGCGCGGCGTTGAGTCCTGCCCCTCAACACGCAAAGCCTCCAGAATTCGGCAGAAAATGGGGAACGGAGTGTCTTAACACTAGCTTCCCTCTGCCTACCCTACTGTGCGCCTTGTTGTATGCGGGATATAGCGTGAAGCTGATTTAATATTGATTTAATTTGAAATTGTAATATACAAGAATGCGCGACAATCTATGATCGACGATTCCTTTGCGAGAACAATAGGCGGCTCGAGTGCACTTTTTCTAGAATAAACAAGCGGATCCTTATACTGTCGCCGCTCCCAATCATATCCTCGATATGTATGATGCGTAACTTGGGTAAAAAATTCTCGTCTTCCTCGTCTCGCATTTTTCGGGCAAAACTGATTGTTTACCGGAAAAAATTACGCCTGTTAGTCGAAACGGGGCAGAGAAGCATAAATAAAAGATGCGGCCATCGGAGAATTTTGATTCGGTTGTTTTTGCTGAGGAATGCCGAGTGCGGACCAAAGACAAAAACCTCGAACGATGTACGATTGAGAAAGGAACGTGGTGTCAGGAGTGGCTCCGAGATTTATGTAGGCCGCTTTATAAATAGCGACACGCGGATATTGCTATGGCGATATCATTTCTTCGGTCTCGATGTGGTGTCGGGACATTTAAATTATTGCTGTGCAGATTTATTATTCTGTTTCTATGGATTTCTTGTCATTTCAATTATGATTTTAATTTAACGATTTTCTAATAAAAATGTTATATATATTTGATATATTTTTTCTGTAATTTTATTACGCACATTATATATTATAACAAAATATTGTATATAAGTATTATATATACAGTTTTCTTTTCCTTTTATCTTGCAAAACTTATACCTATGTATATTTTCAGATGGTATTTAAATGTAAATGTGCATCCATGTATCGTGAAATGTAAAAAGGATTATTATTTTTTAGTTGTAAAATTTGAAGTGTTTTAATAAGCGATAAATTAATTTATATCCAGCATCTTTATATTAATAGGTCTAAGAGTCTTTGTAGTATTAAAAATATGTGAATTTATTTCAGTTTCCCATATTATTTAGCTACATAGAAAGTAATGAGACCAGCCTAACAAGTTACTAGTAAAATCTTTTTGCTTTTTTTTCATTAATTTTGTCACATTTGGTCATAATGCAGTATGTATATAGTATATGCAGTCATAATGCAGTATAATGTACACACAGTAATGTTTTGAAACTAAAATAAAAATATTTATTTTTTTATATAACTTCCCTTTAGAAATGGTAGTGATTATTTAAACGTTACCGTTTACATTCACCTATAGGTTTCGTGCAGAAAATTGTTCTAACAGGTGTTAGAAACCACAGACAAAAATCGATTTAGGTGTTAAAAACGATTCGGGTAATTATTCGGTTCAACATTTTGACTTCCGGAGTCCCACAGGCATAGAATCTTTAGGAATAAGAGTAAGCATTGCGTGATCAGGACCATTCGTTTTCACGCACGCTTAATAAGGGCTGTGTTGTAGTAGGCAGGTAAACGTGTCGAAAAATTAAAATAATTCATATTTCGGAGTTTTGAATACCTTTAGTGGGAATTGAATACACACCTGCCACGTTTACAGTCAGATGCTATACCGCTGCGACAGAAATATATAAGAAATCTTATAATAGTGTTGTATTCTTTTTGTTTATTTTAGGTAGAGGCAACTCGTGACAAGTCAATCTATTAACTTTTTATTTCACGATTAAATTTCGATCAAGGCGACTAACAGAATATGTATATAAAAATATGAAAATTTCATTGATTTATTTTTTTCTATTGTTTATTCTACAGCTGCCAATGCTGCATCAATAACAAAATAAATTGCTAAAAATGTACAATTGTAAAAAAAATATTCTCTAATGAACACCGGTCCTCGCTTTTGGCCAATATTAGTGCGTGTTGGGTGGCGGAACACAACGCTGCACTATGCCCTGGTTAAACATTTTACATACAATATGAAATATTTTCTATAAGCGAGGATTGAATTTAAAAACCATGCCGTGTACAGTCTTTATCGCTCGTAGCTTTGTTACCATGGCATCAAATACGCTATTTATTATCATCATCATCATCATCAACAGCCATCTTTTGTCCACTGTTGGACATAGGCCTTCCCCAATTCTCGCCACTATTTATTATACTTATTATAAATGTTGGTAATGGTAATACATTCAATTGCTGAATGTAACTCCAGGGTGGAAGATAAGGCAGCTTAACCTATATCATTGCCGGAAGCCGAGGCCATCGCACCTTCGTTACCATAATCCATAAAAACTATATAGAAGATCTACTGACAGTTGAAAATGTAATTAATTAGATCCAAATTAGGAATTATAACTTCATTTAGAGAGGGTGAATACATGAATATTAAGGAAGAATATGAAATTATTAAAATTTTCGAATAATGTTTAAAAGAAAAAGTTACATATACTTATATGTAACTTATTTTACCTACAGCTTTGAAGGGTATCCAGGGTTGTCCCTAAACCAATTTCTTCGTTTGTTGTTGGTGACGTGTGATAGAGATGTTCCTGCTGTTCTTCTTTTTATGATGCTACTTCAACTCCTAAGTTTTTTATATTTACTTATTCTGCTTTAAATGTCTTGTAAGAAAATTAATTAATAACTGGCGGAAAGTGGGGAGCGGAGTGTTTTAACACTAGGCTCCCTCTGCTTACCCTGCTACATTTAGGATAGAGCGTGAAGCTGAAAAAAAAAAACAAAATTAAAGCTGATTTAACCTTCACAAAAACCTAAAAATACGTAAATGTCTAAACCTGTTCGACACTAGAAAAAACACACGTATTGGACATTTTGTATGGTCGTGAGAGGCACGCGTTTGGCGCCTCTGGGCGCTTCGTAAATTACTCACGGGCTACCATCATGCAAACGCTTATTTGCGTTGAATATATTACCTAATAATATTTGGAAGTTATACTTTTAAAAAAAATACGAAATGACCGTCGTTTTTTAAGCAATTTTTGAATTTTTTTTGTAAATTTGTTTTTGGAAGTCGCAGGGTTCTGTTTATAAAAAAATTAAAAAATGTCTATAATTTTTAAGTGACAAGCTTGCAATAATGTTTCGAATTTGGTCTTTTTTGTTGACCAGGAATTCACAAGGAAACGAGTTTAATTTTATCATGAATAAACAATTTGGGAATTTAAAGTTTATCTCACTTTTTTTCAGAGAATTATTTTTATAGGAGAACAGAGTACATACCATCTGAGTGGAGACACTGATGACACTCATATTTTGCCTATCCTTCTATACAGGCATAAACGTAAAGCGGATAACGTATAAAAAAATATATTTATATAGCTTTCGTAGTCCTAAAGTTTTTAGAATACAATAAATAGCGATTAATTCTAAAAAAATATTTTCTTTTTATTCTCTCTAGATATAATTTTAATCCAAAGTCTAACAGACTAAATCATTAATGAAAGCTAGTTTTTAAACATTTCTTACAGCTTAATACTAGTATCTTACAAAAACTAACAAGGTAGTATATAAAGTAGTAGGTATTGCAGGTGTGTTTAGTTAATGTATTACACATATTACAAGGTATATTTTTAATTATGTTATTAGCGGATATGAAAAACTTGTACCTATTTCCTTCTGTTGACATCGAGTTTATGTTAGCGCGAATATGAGATACGCTTTAATATATGGAATAGCTCTCTGCCTGGACAGGAGCCTAGTGTTAAGACATTCCATTTCTCACTTTCCTCCCAATTTTCGAGGGCCATCGTCGAAAATTTGTCAAACAGAGAACATAATTTAAGTATAATATTTCCCCCGAGTTGGGATCGAATGTAGAACCATCGCGTCAACAGACACAATGGCCTCATATAATTTATATTTTTTTATAGTAAAAGTGAAGACAATTAAAAAAAAAAAAAAAACCTCCCTTGTCCTCATTAGGTAGAGAGAACTTACAGATCTCACTTCATTCCTGCACAAATATCTAACAATTAGTGGGATTCAAACCCACAACCAAAACATTGAGTTACGCTCTTGCCAACTGCACCTTGAAGGCGTCAATTTAGTGATAGCTAATAAATTTGTAGTTATTAAATTGATTATGTAAAGCATACCCTATCGAGTCGAAGCGAGCACCTTGCACAGAATTTCATTCAGTTGCATACTTATTTTTTCGCCATGAAACTGATTTAATCATCTGAACCTGTAACTATCGGCAGTTCCCCATAAGCAATAGCTTGTAATTTGAAATTCAAATTAATCGCAAAGTAAACAAAATTAAACTGATGATGTATCGCTCCAGTTCTTCGAGACTGATGAGGCTCCTATACTGATAACATGTTTATGTATTTTAGAAATTATCGACTTTTTGCTGCCGGGTGTACAAGTTTATAAGCGACAGCTTTTGTATTCTGTAAGTGCTGACCAACCAACATGTTATTTGCTAGGTGCTAGGAATCTTTGCATAGGAGTTACTTATAGGACGTAGGTGCTCGCTAAGACAGGAATTTGCAATATTCGACTTCTAAGGAGTTGTTTTTGGGGTCGAAAGTTTGTATGAAACTTCGTTACTACAAATGCTAGAAGTCTCAAATTTTGCATAGACGTCACTAGGACGTAGTCATGGAGACAGAAATTAATAATAACATAGTTCACGCGGGTGTAACCGCGAGCGGGCCGCTAGTTCTATATATATTCAAGTCATTATGAAAGGAAAACAGACAGTCGATGGAAATAAAAAAGAAAATGATATTTTTAAAACATTGCAAACACAATTAAATATACCTACATATTATATTCATAACAAAATTCTATAAAATTGCATACCAACACTCGGCATGCAAGTCTTTATATAGTAGATACCTATCTATATCAATAAAACTTGTATTGAAGTGTTGACTTAAGTAATGAAATGTGAAAGAATCTGCACCACCCAGGTGCTGAGTTACTTATGTACAGGTACAGTTAATTTATATATGAGGCCGTTGTCGTGCTGCGGGACAAATGTGAATTCGATTCCCAATCAGGGGAATGCATTATTGTCATTTCTCCGCTATATAGTGCACGCAATGTCTTAAAAATTTGATGAAAAGAGTGAACATACGGGAAAAAGCGTGAAGCTGGTTTGGTTTAATATACAAGATAGAGCCCTCAACGTATACGAAATAGCTGTTATACGAAAAAGTATTTCATTAAATATTTCTGCTAAAATTCTGGTTCTCATAACAATTGACAGGAACTGGTCGCGCAACAGTTTTTGCTTAGAACGGCCGGTACCTAAATATTTTTGTTAATTTTATGTGATGCGACACATCGAATCGATGTTTTTGGGCACTTTTGGAGACTTGTATAAATGTCTAAGTCTAATTTATGTTTGGTTGGCGTTTTTTCTTTTGAACTATGAAAATTTGGCATATTTTCACAAAAAGATCAAGAGATCAATAGTTTTAATAGTAGCTATAAATGATAGTGAATATTAATTTTCATATTTACTACGTTTCCCATTAGCGTATCTTGAAATATTTTTTTGGGGGGTGGCCTGGACTTTACCTTTGAATAGATATGTTCATGTTAGCGTTGCTTTTTTTAATTTTTCGTAGCAAATTTTTTGTTATTAAAATTTCTGGGGTAGGCACGGCCCACCCGCCCCCTATCTTCCAATGTCCATGACGATTCCTCTTTTTGGGTAAAGTATTGGTCCTACCGTGCATTGGTCCTGTCATATAAAAGTAGATAATGATATGTACGATGAATATAAAAGTAGATGATGAATGATATGACGTATGTGTACGAAAGTAGAAAGCTGAACTTAAAGGATGAAATTTTCCATATAATAATTAAAATCCAAAAATAAATTAAATTCTAATAATTTTACATTTAATAAGAAATTAAATTTTATTCATTTATCTTAAACAAGATAAAAAAATAACAATTTTCCAAACATAATCTTATTACAATTACGTATTACACCCTAAACAAAACTATTGTCACTCACATCTCACCACGCCCCGGCGACACGCGTGTGAACTATCTGGGATTTAATGCTGGACTGATTTTGAACAAACTGTGCACACGACTACTTGAATGTTACTTTATTTTTATCCCCTGTATCTATGATGATGATGATTTTACTAAAGACTTTTCTGGTAACATACATTTGAATGTTTAAGTGGATGAAAAATATATTAGTTTGTTATATTTTCTTTCATGATGGTCTAGAATTCAGCTCCTATTTGAGGGAATATTTTTATAAAATCGTTTCTTTGATCTTGTTAAATAAAATTTACTGTAACTAGCAGAGAGCGGTGTTGCTATTTAATTATATAAAATTTTTTCACTTATACCCCAAAGTTGATTTGGAACCCACAACCGCTGTGCTGCAGCGTTATAACAGCTTCCATACTTATTCTCCATAAATTATAAATGACGAGAGAAGATAACAATTATAAACTTCAAGATGTATTCTTCAAACATTAACAGAGAAATGTATATTTAAATAACAAACGTTGTAAATATAATATTTAGATAGGCATCTCACGCATTCAACTAAACATGCAACATTCATAAAACGTGTGTTTATGTTAATTGTCGCATTCACCTTTCAGATTTTAAGTTAATAAGTATAATCGATTGGAAATTAACGCGCCTTCTAAATCGTTAGTGTCGCCATGTGTACATAGTAATTTGTTTTGGAATTATAGTTGTTTTGTCAACGCGTGCGCACGCGCAGGTGGTTCCGCAACTTTTACTGTTAAAATTAAAATTTTTGAATTTTCACTCAATAACTTATACATTGCTTCTTGTGTTCTGAAATATGAGATTTTTATCTCATCGAGCCATACTTAGCTAGCAATGGATATCGAAATATAAAAGGAATGCTGTAAGCGTGTGCCATGTTATTTATGTAGTAGAAATGGATACTAGCTTTATGCCTCTGTTGAATATTCACGATAGTTGAGATTTAAATTTTTAATGAATTTATTACGTTTCTTGTTTCATAGCTCAGTAATTAAAACGTTACACAGTGAATTATATACAATAAGTATCTATTTATAAAATCGTTGTTTTTATAGTTACTATGAATTATAGAACTACTATTAAAGTAAATGTTGCACAGAAATTGTATTTTTTAAAACAAGACTCTATAATATGCTTGTAAATGTAATACTACGTCGTAACTAAAATAAATAAGACATACACATACATATAGCTTCACGCTTTATCCCCAGCGGGATAGTCAGAGAGAACGGAGCGCCAAACGCTACGGTCTCTACATACCTCTTTCGCCTCGTCCACTATCATCAATCTCTTCATACATGTCCTCCGGGGGATCCTCATGCTTCTTACGTGACCTTCCTCCAGTATCTTTGATACTGTGTTTTCGAAGGTCAAACGAGGTCTCCCCCTATCTCTCTTACCGCTCACAATAAATAAGACATCTATTATTTTTAAACCAACACATTATATTGAGCTATATTTAAATAAAAAGATCGACAAATAATCGCTTACACTTCTTCGAAAGAAGATACGTACTTACGATTTTAACATAAACAAATAATTGAACTAATTATATCAAAGCAAATATGCATGTACAAAAGGTAATTAATTAAAATCTATATTATTATAATATTAATTTTAATCATAATTTAAATCGATTCATCATCGAATCATTTTTTATTCAAATATATTCCATCTCTAGCACTGGGCGCGTCGCGTGCGCATCGCAGCTAAGGTGGCCGAGGGTCTCGAGCTGATTTCAATATTACGCAATATTACTTAGTATTTAGCCTCCCAGCTATATTTAAATCGATAACATACTATTCAAGCATTTAATGCCATGCTAAGATTTTCTTAAGATATATTTTAGTTTGCAGTGTACATTTGGTTTGGTGTATTTAAGTTAAATAGTAAACATTTGTATAAATTAGTATTTTTATTTTTTTTTTATTTTCACACACCTGCTGTATCTTGAGGGAGAGAGAGATTATTATTACACACGCCGCGCTTTCCTTTATTTCTCATCTTTTTGAAAGAAATTGTAGATTTGTTGGCGGAATTCAATGTAGGTTAGAGCGACGCTAAAGACCGTGCAAAGTGGATAGACAGACCCTGGCAATAGCCGGGATTAATGCCAGGAGGAAGAAGAGTAATTACCTTGTCTGAATGTTCTGAAGATATCATGGGACAGCGTCACAGCGTCTGAGGCTTTGATTGCCACTCAGATGAATGAAGTATTTAGACTTTCACGCCCTGGTAACGACATACGCGCGCAGCGTTGAGTCCTGCCGCTCACAATGCAATGTCTCAAAAGTAAGACGGTACTTGAGGAACAGATGTCTAAACATAAGGTTCCTTAAGTCTACCCTTCTATATGCGTGATGCTAAAAATAATTCAATATTTCTTAGTAAAAATATTGACACTGCAACTGCAACGAAACATGTTTAAGAATTATCTAAAGGTTAAAAGTGCAATTATTTTCCACATTTCTTGCTCTATATTATTACAGTATCAAAGATACGGGTGAAACCGTCACCTAGTTTCTAATTTTAATAATAATTGCCCAAAGAATATAATATAAGAATATAGGTTTGTAGAAACACTGGAGTCGATGCGTCACCCGCATACAAGACGTCAAGATGGGTGTCGCACGCAATGTATATTACCTTAATTAGTCAGTTGTTACTTTCGCGTTCGTAATATTCTAAGCTTCCACCTGTTTGGGAGACAGCTGACTCAATCTCAAGTATAATTATTATTTTTTAAGCCTATAAAATTTTAGTGGACTACAAGATTCTTTGATAGCCAAAAATTGACAATGACAAAATAAAACGTCAGTGCTTTAAGCAATGTAGTAATTTATTTGCAATAAACTTTATTGTTTTAATTTATTTTTATACTAGTGGACCCGAACGCGGCTACACCCGCTTGAACTATACGAATATTTATTAAATATATTTATCAAATTATTTTCAGTTGTCAATAGAGAGATGCGTTAAGCAAGCAAGCTCAATTTGGGTGACGTTTTCTAACAACAAACTTTGCAAATCGTTGCTTAGCAACGGCGGTTGTTATTAACATGGCGGAATAAATTGCATATCAAATTAATATTTATTTTAATACTAGCGGACGCGCGCAGCTTCGCTTACGTATTTAGGGGTGAATTCTAATAAACCACGAAACATGTTCACTGAAATATTTTTAAGGGTCTAGATTTCAAATTTTATAAAAATCGGTGGCGATTTAAAGATTTTTTCCATACAAACTTTGAACCCCTTATTTGCACCCTTAGGGGGTGAATTCTAGAAAACTATGTTACACATGATCAATTAAATATTTTTAAGAGTCTAAATTTCACATTTTATAATAATCGGTGGCGTTTTAAGGATTTTTCCATACAAACTTTCAACCCCTTATTTGCACCCTTAGAGGAAGAATTCTAGAAAACGATGAAATACGTGTTCAATTAAATACTTTTAGAAATCTAAGTTTCAAATTTTATAAAAATCGGTGCCGATTTAAATTTTTTTCCATACAAACTTTGAACCCCTATTTCACCCCTTTAGGGTTAAAATTTTTCAAAATCCCTTCTTAGTGGATGTCCAGATTACGAAAGTAAACTTTTGTCCAAATTTAACGTTTCTACCATCAGCGGTTAAGGCTGTGCGTGCGTCTTACCTCAGTCAGTGAGGACAAGTCCTTTTATATATATAGACTAGCGACCCCCTTGCGGCTTCGCCCGCTTTTGCTACTGGATTATTCATACAATGTATGTTTGCAAAGCACTTAAGATAATGTGAAAATTAATTAAACTCTAATGCAACCCGCATTTTCGTAGTTTCAATAAGGATTTTCCAATTGTTTTACACAGCAAGGATTTTTTAGTAGGTACCGTAATTTTAAATCTGTGCTACAATTTTTTCTTATTAAAATATATTTAAATGACTATTTTTAGATAAATAAATGACTATTTTTAAAGGGAAGAAATTATAAACAAAAGCCTACCTACTAATAACTACTACAAAAAATATGAAACCAAATATATCGTGCTGAAATAATACATTCAACTCCAATTATCCAATACGTGCAAACGCATCTAAAACTTCGTTGCTATAGAGGCAGGCGGGTTTTTTTTTCGAGGTTGTGGTTAATGCTAAAGAGGGTATTCTGTCCCTGATGAAAAGCAAGCACTACGTGGCTGCCTGTGAGGAAAATTAAATAGAATGCTTTGGCCGGGAATCGAACCCGGGCCCGCGTGGCAGGCGAGCATTCTACCACTGAACCACCGATGACTGCTCATGACGCGCTTGTATAAGCAAAACGTCGCGGGGCGCGTTTCGCAGCAAGGATGTTTTGATATTGTAACAACTTCTCAAGTACTTATTAAAATGAAAAAACAGTAAAAGACAGTTTTGATCTACATTAAATGGCCAACGTAACTAATATACTTATTTATATGCTGAGGGTAAGGGATAAGTGAAACTTGAGTAACATACAGCTGATGTGTCAACGGCGTGATGTGTCAACAATTAAATGCGTTTTTCTCTAAAACTATTCGCAATTTCGAAATAGTGTAAACAGCAAATTTTATCTTCGTTTAACGTAGAAAATTAATAAAGTATTTTAAAGGATAAGGATTATGGAAAAATATCCCTCACAATAAAAAATATATTGAAATTACTATTTTTAGACAGAAATATGATCACTACACGTTATCCTTAAAAGATAAAAATATGCTCTCGCGGACTTTTTTGTAGATCTTATTAAGAGGAACAATACTCCAGTACATTATTTTCATGTAGTACTTACCATTAAAGCAGCGCATGCGCAAAAGTATCTCAACGGGTAGGACTTTAGACACATTTATCGTATTTATGTTAATTTACATAAGAATGTACAAATAATAAACTATATATAAACCTTCCCTGAGAAATACTCGACCTAATGGTGAAAACCGCATAAAAATCCGTTGGGTGGTTTAGAAGAAGAAGAGTTAGAAAGTTCAGACAGACACGAAAAGCGACTTTGTTTTATAAGATATAGGATATTGGTATACCTATATCGAAAATATTACAAATATGAGAAAAAAAGTATCCTATGTTCATCCTGAGACCCTCAAGTATGTCTATATGAGTATTTTATCACAATTAAATTAGCGGTTTAGCCTTGATTGCGTAAAAGACAGACAGACAGACAGACAGAGTTACTTTCGAATTTATAATATAGGTATGGATATTGTTGTCATCGAATTACAGTTTTAAAGAAAAAAATCATTTTTTTAAAATACACATTTTAATTTAACATTGGCATTGGCAGTAATAACAGTACAAATGTAGAGATTGCTAGTTTCCCCTCAATTTGGGATCATCAAAAAGGAGGCAGGGAGGTGGTTTAGTACATAATCACGTACTCGTATTTCCTTTCAGTGATCATCGAATAATTGAATGTACATATTTCACATTTGATTCGATACATCCTTTACCCTTTGAATTAATTTGCTAATCAAAGAATCCTTACATAATGTATGTATGAAACATTATTTTAATTAATAATAAATAGGTGGATTGTGAAGAGAAATCAGCTACATTCTGTATCCCGCACACAGGCGGAGGGAACCTAATATTAAGACACTCCGTTCAATATTTTCCGCCGAATTCTGAAGGCATTACGTGTTGAGTAGTGAAATTCAACGGCGCGCTTTACCTGGACTCTAAGGAAATTTAAGTAAATATTTCATTTCTTCAAGTGGAGATCGAACCCAAAACCAGTTGTATCTACAGTCACACACTTGGGTCCCTGCGCCATAAAGATGAAAATTTAATATAACAAATATTAGGTACAAAAAAACCAATCAAGTACAAACTAGACTTTCCCACCGAGGATCCATTGTAGATGGGAAACACGTATGCAAATTTTGTATGAAATGAATGTATACAAATTTTGTATGAAATTAATTACAACTAGTTTCTAATTTTCGAATATTTTTCTTTATTTATACTGACATATTTTTTTTAAAAAATTATTCATATCACAATTTTTAGATCCAAAATTTACTCATCCAAAACAAGGAGTCTCCTTTCAAATCTTTCCAGAGCAGGTGTAAAGGCAGGCTTTGCGAGAATCACATGGATATCGCGTAATTTGTAGCGACTCCCGTCTCCCAGACGCTGGTACCTGGTGCCTGGTAATCGTCGGTGTGCACTCGACTTTAATAATAAATCCCCACTAATTTGTCTTGAGGATTGCGTCGCCCAATTTTATAATTTGACGTAATATAGTCTCGTAAATTCTTATCGGTTGGAAGGTGCATGTTTATTTAATATGGATATTACGTAGGAGGTAATTGGTTAATGTATTATTGCATTTTTTAAATTCTTTTACTCTCCCATTTTTGTGGAAGTGTTTCAGTTTTGAGTATTTTTACTCAACGTTTGAAACCTACCAGGCAGGGGAACAGTCTATAAAAAATTAAAATAATTCATTTTTTTATATATTTTTTTCCATTCTTTAAAAGTAGTATACAGCATTTAGTTTTTATGAAATAACTAGCGGCCAGCTCGCGGTTTCACCCGCGTGAACTATGTTATTATTAGTTTCTGTCTCCATGGCTACGTCCTAGTGACGCCTATGCAAAATTTTAGACTCATACCATCTGTAGTAACGAACGAAGTTTCATACAAACTTTCGACCCCAAAAACAACCCCTTAGAAGTCGAATATTGCAAATTCCCGTCTTAGCGAGCACCCATGTCCTATAAGTAACTCCTATGCAAAATTTGAGATTCCTAGCACTCATAGTTTCTGAGATTTCGTGATGAGTGAGTGACCTTTCGATTTTATATATATAGATTAAGATCAAAAGATAATTAAAATTTTAATGCGTTACAATTATGCAATATATGTACAATATAAGCATGTTGTATATTTTATAATATCAAAGTACCTATCTAGTTGAATGTATGAATACTTAGCGAGACCGGAGAAATTAAATGATTTGCAGTAAATAATCTCCAAAATGAAATTCTATTTCGCTATTCTACTGCGCCATGGTGACATCTATTAAAACATGTAAATATTAGTTTAAAATGAATAACATGACATTTTTGAATAAATTTTCATACTAAGCGGACCAATACATTAAGTTATAGATCCACCTGCAGTGTTACAACCTTTGGCCCTTTATGTTTATTTAATAGACTTTCGTTTTGTATGATATATTATGGTCGTTGTGATTTTGCATGAAATCATCTTCACAGCTGTTTCGTTAATGTTCTTGTGTCACACTTATGTTAATTACTCATTGATATTGTATTGTACGATCGGAGGTATATTATAGATTTAATAAAAGTATTAAAAATATATATTTCCCTACAAAATCTTATAGTCAAACTATTTTTAGAATTATTATAATGCTAGCTTAAAAATAAATAATTATTTATTGGTAAATTTAATTAAATTTTCATTCCAAAAAGTATTTAAAATATAAATGTTGAAGAAAATATGTTTTAACATACTTCAAAGTTTTACTTACGAAGGACAATACCTATACCTTAATCTTTTTTTATTCTTAACAACAATAAAAAAAAAAAACAATCTATATAACAAAGGCCACAAAAAATAAAATTACAAATTAAAAAATAAAAGTTTTAACTTTCTATTAATACATTTTTTTTTTCAGATTTCAAAATACAGTAGCGGTAGGTCCCTCTAGTGACATCGCGGCGCGTGCCCGGCTGCTTCAAATAAAACACATTGCGGCGACCGCTCTTGCTCCCGCTGGCTATTATCTACACTTAAAATATAATCACAATAAAAATTAAATTATTTTGACATTTTACACGAAAATATTATGAGAAATTGACTTTTTGTATTTGATTTTATGTTTTTTTACTATACGAATAGATAAATAATTATTTATTTTTATAATAAGAGTAATAATTTATTTAATCTGTATTATAATTTTGACAGTTTTATCATTTTAGCAATGTCACATTTTTTTAAATATAATTAATTAATTGATAGAGCCTGCCCTATTATATGTAGATGGTCCTATTATATATAGAGACGTCTTATAAGTTTGAAATTAAATAGATATAAAAACATTTTTGTAAATTTCTCCCAAAATTTTTATTTATCGATTAGAACCTCTTAGGTAACAAGCACTTCTTTAAGGGATTTAAATGTAAGAAATTACAGACCGACTTATTTTAATATACTCGAAATATTACGTAAAAAAAGTCATTACTATTATTATAAGACTGCAAATTTTAATTTATTTAAATCAAAATTGATATTTATGCTTTTTTTCTTGATAAAATGAACAAATATATATTTATTATCTAGTTACTTAATTGCAGACATCCTTTTTTTATAAAAAGCCAAACAAATATTTATCATCTGTACATCCTAAGCTAAATTCAATTTGTTCTCAATTAATCTAAAAGCTTATAAGCATTCCAATAAAGCGTTATTTACTTTTAAATGCCAACTTCTTAATTCTTTTTTACAAATTGGTCTAATTGTGCCTGATGTGAATGAATGCCAAAGTGTTCTGATTAGAAGGATTGTCAAATCACTCACAATAAAACAGCCATTTGAAATATGCTAAAGACTTGTTTGGGTTAAGAGAGCTTATACACTGTCTCTAATCGTATTTCTGTAATTTATTATTTCGTAATTGATTTATATGAGGGATGTTATTGTTATTAATTTATTATATGTTAAAGAGTTTTATATTTTTACAATTTATTTGCTTTATGGAGCTGATTTCTTTGTTCAATTAATTGCTATTTTATATAAGTTTTTAAATACTAAAACTCAGAAAGAGAGTATTTTTAAATTTTAAAATATATTTTTTATATAAATTTATATTTAAATTGTATAATATATTTCCATCTTAAATACTATAACATATTATAAGTAATATTTGTCAGAGTTAAGAAATGGTTAAACATGTAAAAATGTATGTCACTGATTCACACGGTGAATAATTAAATATCACTAAAGAATTGAAATCATAAAGCAGTAAGCTTTATGATTTCAATTCTTAATATTATATCTGTTCTTGAAATTTAATTATACAATATTATATATTTATTTAATTACTCAATGTAAAGGGTGTCTAAGAATCAGTTTAAAATGGCGATCATTCTCACAAGACAGGTGACGGTGAGTGACAGCTGTAATTTGTACCTTCTGATTTTTAGACTTTCTGATAACATGATTTCACTTGAACTAATATTATAGGCAAATCTAACAAATGTGAGGATTGAATGTAAGGAAATTTCAAGTTTCTTCTGGCATTCTTATATGGTGCATTTGAGATTTCAACATTGTTAAGATTGGGTCCCAGGTGGTAGAAGTTTCCAACCTCAATTGTTAAAGGTAATTCTCTACTAAAATTAGAATATTTTTGTGTTTCAATAGCCTTGCGGATTATTCTAGCGGGAATGTGAAGTTTGTTATTCTATCTTGATTTATCCGGTGTGTAATATATACAATTGACTTCGATACATGCCTTCCTGACATCGATGATTCTCTTTGTTTGACTACCTAAACCACACTTTGTACACCTAAACCACACTATAAAAAATATTAATTATGAATGGTATATAGATTTTATGGAAGCGTATAACCCCATTCACAGATCGTGAAGTGCTGGCTGTTTCTTTAATGTAGGCTGGATGGTTTTGTCACGACGCTGGTGAAGAGCTAGTAGCTAGTTCTGATGAAGGGCACTTGTTGACGTTCAGGCCTCTGAAAGGTAAAATTGCCAAGGTTTGTATATTGTGATATTTACCATCAAAATATCTGTTGATGTACGCGAGTTTCCGATACAACGTGTCTTTAGAATTTTTCTTAATTAAAACATAAAGGAAAAGTAAATAATTATTACCTTATTTTAAATTAAATATTATTATTAATAGAATCCTATGAATGACGATATATGGAGAGTCTCACTCGTCTCGTCCTCGATTCCGTTACACCTGAGTGCCAATAAAAAACAACGAGCCATCACTAATGTCCATCTCAAAACTAAATAGCTGCGTCCCAGTTACGTGTAATTTATAATCTATTAGTACCCAGCACCGGTCGCCGGTCGCTGGTACCGAAAGGTGTCCTTTAATGCGATTTTTTACAAACGACTCGAGTAAGAACCACGTCTAGGAAGTAAATGACGAATGACTATTTAAATACGTACGTTGTTTTATAAAGATTAATGATATATTAATGATTTTCTTTATTTTAAAATAGGTACAATTTGTAGCTAAAGTTTGGTTTTTTGTGTTGCGAAATTTGTGTTTTAGTATAATAAACCTGTTATTAATTATTATATATGTTATATAATCTTAAACTTTGAATGAAACACGTTTGAAGACTGTTGGTCACGTTCCAGTTAAGCAACATTAATTTAGATTTCGCCATAAAGCATCTTGTTTTTCTTGGTTTTAATTCCGGCTTCTACCAGGGTCTGCCTTCTCACTCAACATACTCCACTTCGCACCTTCTTTAGCGACCTCGGTGGTTAGACCATTGGCTCTCATATCCTGCATCATGACATCCAATCAGCGCTTCCTTGTGTGTCCGAGCTGATATAGCAAGGGACTTACATAACATAGTTCTTAGGCTGGCGCATAACGTGGCTAAACCATCTCAGGCGACGCTCTTGGAGCTAATCCGCTACATTACAGACTCCAAGACTATGTTACGTGACGTGTTACACGAATGGCGGAATCCTCCTACCGCAGTCCACACCAGTGATCTCCCGCCATTTGACCCAGGCAGCGCTCATCCGGCCATGTACATCTTGATCGATTTCTCCAGACTCGTGCATAACGAATCCAAGGTACGTGAACTTTCGAACTTTTAACTTAACGGCTGGTTCAAAATCTATATATAGTGCTCGAGGCCGGGCACTCGCAGGTCATGTACTCGGTCTTCGACACATTTAGCTTAAGACCCCCTTTTTTAAGCGTACCGTTCCAAAGGTTCCCTTTACGCCCCAGCATCAGTCGGTTCTCGTCAATGAGTGCTATGTCATCGTCGTCATGTCATACATCGCAAGTAGCCGCTCCCCAATTTACGTGGAATTGCGTGTGGGATGGGGGAATTCAATGTCGCGCTTTGCTTCATTACCAGAGTGCGGAAACCAAAATTATAAATATTTCATTTCCTCGACTTGCAATCGAACCATTATGCCCCTGCGCCACGACTGGCCAGTTCATATGATGATATATAACTCAAATAAAACAAAAACTCGAGCAAGCGTCTTTGTTACTAGGAGCACATTTTATGCTTACTTAAAGCATACGTGGCAACGAGGAAGATTCGCGAAAAAAATATTTTATTACCCTATCATCTGCTTATACGACGCTTCAATTAATTGTGAACAATATACGCAAAAAACAATTAAAGAATTAATACAGGAATAACAAATGAAATTCAATTCCATATTAAACACAATAATAACTCAATAATAAAGAATCCGGCCAATTAAGAACTTTTTCATCCAACAGATAAATAAAAAGCTAATGGAAGCGAATTGAAGGAAGCTATCTATTTGTACACGCCCCTTTGGACGCGGTGCTCATGAAAATATATCTGTCTCGCTCACTCTTATGCTATCTATCGGATAGACTTGTGAAGGAATGCGTGAGTCCCTTGGTTACAATTTGTTTCGGTTACATAATTTTTTCGTTAATTTTCATTTATTATGGACAACGGAATGAATTTCGAACCATTTACAGATTAAAGTAACAGACGACAAATACAGATAATATTGTGTGAAACTAGTATGTAATACCTATGCTTAGTAGAGATCTCTATTTGGTTTGGATATTTGTTTTTGTTAATAAATCTTATAATTAAATTACTTACTATGATTGCACAAGTATTTTTCAATATAAATTCTTATCTCATAAACTAAGGTATCTTTTTATAGAATACAAACTACGAGTATAATCATTTTTATTGATTAGATATTTTAACGAAAAAGCTTATTATAACATAGGGTAGGTACTAGAGGGTAAAACCTATTTAATAAGATAACAATTTTTGACAATACTAGCCTAATATAAAAAATACGAAATATTTATATATTTTAATAGATACATTTTTAGTTATTCGGTACTAATAAAAATTAGTTTAAAGTTTTTAGTCGGCAAGAGTATCAAACAATAAGTCATTTGGGGCAATTTGCGGGACGTTAATTTTGACAAGTGGCCTGGCAAAGGAAAGTTGTTAAAAAATGGCAATATTTTTGTTATTTCCTTATGTAATTGTTACTTTGGAGACGGAAGGCAGATGTGTGTGACTTTTTTTTAATTTTACGTTCTCAATTAGTGTGACTACGAAGTGTTGTGCATTAAGACATTTAAAAAAAATAAATAATAGAAAATATTTTTTATCCCAGCTTATCAATAAGTGGTTAAGGCATAAGTGGTTAAGTTAAGGCAGTCATGGCGTAGCGGCACAGAGTCTTACTCCAAACGCGAGAGTTGTTAGTTCGATACCTATTCTGGAGGATAAATTATTTTTATTTCCTCTCTCTGGTAACAAGGAAAAATCCGGCTTGCTTGCCTCAATCAATAAGCAATGTCCCGAAATATGGAAAGTAAAGTGGGGAACGACGTGTCTTAAAACTTTGTGGTTGCTCTGCCTCCCTTGCTACATGGGGGATACTGTGAAAAACTAAAAAACACAAAGTTTCCAGATGTCTATGGTACAGTTCGGTTAATTTCAATCCTACAAAATAAATTCATACAAATATTTAAAATGTCGGTTTTACTTGGTCGATCGAGCATGAAGCAACGTTTAAAAAGATGTACAAAGTAATCTAAAATTATATAATATGCAATAAGTACCTACAAGCTATTATCTAGTCTGTAAGTATACAAAGTTATGTATTTATATATTTTTTTTAATTGACCATTAAAAATTACTGTATCTTTTTTTTTATTTTACTCTAATATGACAATGTAATAATAATTCATATACCTTATTTTTACCTATTTGCCTTATTTTTTGGTAAAAACCAAGAAAATTAAACTGAATGTTGCCGAAGTTAACAGTTTGCAAAGCTGTCCCACCCAGTCGTGTAATTCCTTCATAATTCGAGGGTGCCCGCTCGGGTGCGAACGCAGATCGCCGACCCGATAAGGCTTTACGATTCGTACCCAGTCCCAGTGGATGATCAGTATAGATGGGTACTTTCATATGTTATATGACTAACTGTCACGGCAAAATATCAAAGGCAGGCAAAGTATGTAGGTACATACTCGTATATCCAACTGACTTCCTTTCCTTCCTTCCTACCTATGTTAGTAGGAAATTAGGTTAACTTGCCAAAACTTATTTTTCGCTAGCTTTAAAAATGTTGATCTATGGACCCATCCGATCCGTTTTGTGAGGTCAGGCTGTGACTGTAACGCGATAGTTGTGGGTTCAAACCCCTCGAGGGAATGAATTATTGTTTCTTAAAATAAAAAAAATGGTATTAAAGCCGCTAGTTCAAGTGCTAGATCCAATGAAAGGGCTAAGCTAAGCTTGAATTTCAGAAAAACTCGAGACCTCCAATTTTTGTACGGAACTCTCGGTGGGTGAGCCCAACTCGCGCTTGTCCCATTTTTCTTTTTTTTTTCTTTCGTATTCGATACCCTACTAATTGTTGAAGGCTATAGGATATATTGAACTATCACGATTCATACACTCCGTCATACACGACGCTCTTTTATTTCTATTTGATCTACAGGCGAAGCCGCAGTTAAAAGCTAGTACTGATAAATCTAACTCTCAGTAAATTAACGTAGAGGCCGGTTGGGGCGCAGGGGCACAAGTGTTTGATTGTAAACGCGACTGGTTTTGGGTTCGATCTCCACGCAAGAAAATGAAATATTTATTTAAATGATATACGAGTATTTTCATTTCTTCGCTCTGGTGTCGAGGCAAAGCGCAGTTTAGTTAGTTTCTGCCACCAACACACAATGCCTCTAGAATTCGGCGGAAAATGGGAAACAGTGTCTTAACACTAGGTTCCCTCTGCCTACCCTGGTTTAGTTAAGTAATATGTAACGTCACTCTAACGTTTGACAGTCGTCATATAAGGCAAATAGGCATGTTGGTACACCGAGAAATAGGTGCGTAACGACCATTGTTTAAACACCGTAACAATAGTATTTTAAGTGATGGGAAAAAGCGAGATAATTGAGTCTCTTTTATTATTTATTAAGTCCATTTTCTCTTTTAGGTGAAAGATGACAGGTTTCTTGTTTAGGATATATGTTTTTATCTTCTGTAATGGTTATTTATATAGATCTACTCATAGATTTATATAGATTCTTGATAGAGTATGAAGTTAAGCGACTCAATTTTCCTTTTTTACTTAAAAAGTATAAAATAAATTAAAACCTATTAAAGCTTATAAAAGTAAAACGAGTAAAATATAGAGATATCAATATTTGGAATATTTTACCTCCATAGGTTAGAAACACTAACACGCTTTTTACCCTTAATGAATTTACAAGGACAAACTCTCACTCTCTTTTAAATTAGGCCTGCTTGTGACAGAGTGACATGCAGACGGACGTAGCCTCCCATGACGTCACACACTTCGTTACAGCTATTAGATAGATATATTCACATATTCTTTTATTATTTCACATTTTATCTATAATCGCTTTGTTGGTTTAATGGAAAACAAGAGAATATTGTAATAATATATTTTTGTATTGCAGCATTCAGGTCGTCGTGGCGCAGTGATAGTAAGTGCGACGGTTAAGGTTCAATCTCCACTCGGAGATATGAATTATTATTTTTTGACATTTTTTATTTCTTCGTGCTGGTAATAATTTCAACTTTGCACGGCGTTCAACACGCAACACGCATTCGGAGATTCGGATTCCTGCTAAGAAGATAAAGCTGAAGAGCTGAAAAAAAAACATAGTTAAATCTTCGATTCGTCTTTAGTATTGACATTAAAAATGGCATTTTTTCAATATAATTATATTTTATTTATAATGTTAATCTATTTTTTTTCATACATTCTGTATGCTTGTTATCTTAAAATTGCATTAACAATTTAATTAAGAACACCTTTAAATAGAATACTAAAAGCATCTTCATACTAAAGCTACGCAAATGACAAAACCCGCTAAATCCTCCAAGAACATAATAGCGCCCTAATAGAAACCGTTTATATCTAGTTATACCTACTGCTATTAAATTTTACAAACGTTTATCTTCCCGCCCAGATGTACCGAAAACCATTTAAGAAATACACCCAAAAAACACTTTATTTCAATGAATTAAGAACGAAATTCGCGTAGCGTGGGTTAAATTGAATTTATCAATGACAACCACTTGTGATAGAGCCGTGTTGTTTTAATAAAACACCCTGTGGATTTCTGTTTTTGTATCAAGTGGAAGGGGGAGGGGGAGGTCAATTTAAATGGCTGTGCTAGTAGGTACGGTAAGTGTGAAGAAGCTAAGAGGTGTATCGGTCCCCTCCGTAGTGTAGGCGGGGCCCCGGACACGCTCCACCGTTACAAGTGATCCACGCATCGTGACGAGCTTACGTGCTCGCCGTGTCACACGAGAGGCACGGCCGAATAAATTTTTTCGTATGTGCCAGTGTTAATATTTTACTTTTTTAATTTGTGTAACTTTTTTTGTTGAGTTGGACTCTTAAAGTTTGGTTTGGCTGATTTTCTCTTGACGTATGATGTAAAAACTTTTTTGTGATTCTTAAAGACTTTTTTAAAAGTTTTCGTTTTCGTGCTGTATTTAAAGGTAAGTTTTGTATTTTTTTATTTTTCAGTTAGAGTATTTGTGGATAATAAACCTTTTAAATGTTAATGAAAGTATACTAATATATTTTACACATACTTGAAGATATGATACAAGAAAAGACATCAACGCGATCTTTAAGTTTTACGGATTCTCTAACGTATACAAAGGAATTAATAAAATTTGTTTAAAAATGAAGCCGTTAAATAAATAAAATATATGGAATAATACGGGATAATTTACACATTTATATAATTATTTTATTATTTGTTAAAACTTTTCCGAATACACACTTTTTTATATTTTTAATAAGCGTATATTGGTTTATTCAAAATACGGTAAAAGGTAAGGCAACAATAAAACTATAAAAATACATCCAAATGGTTTTATGTGAGATTATAATTATTTTATTAAATTTCTTTTGACATTTTAGAATATTTTTACTCTTAAGTATTTATCTAAGAAGTCTTCTTGCGAACTGGAAATTTAATAACAAAATGATTTTTTATACTAGGTATAATATTTGTTATAGAAATGTTCAAACATTTTATTTTTGTTGAAATATTAAAAAAAGAAAGCGCTATGTGAAATTTTAAAATCAATACAACTTTTTAAAATCTTTTAATATACGAAAACAAATAAATTTTATGTAAAGTATTATAAATACAGTTTAGGATAAATGTTTAGTGGGTATGTAGAGGTAGGTGATTTCTTAATGAAAACGAAAAATATTTTAAAAAATATGTTCACAAATTTTAAATATCTTTTTTTTATACGAAATTGAAATTTTACAAAGAAATAATTTAATTTAAATGAAATTTGTCTTTTTAACTGCATTTACTTGTTTAACCTAACATTTTTCTCTTCGTTAATTTGAGTAATTATTAAGATTACAAATAATATCCAATTACTGCGACTGTAATTTCGTTTGCTTCTTGGATACAGTAAAAACATTTATTAAATATCTAATGATATAGCGTAGAGGCACAAGTGAGCGACTATAAATGCGACGGTTGTTAGCTCGATTCCCGCTCGGGGATTTTTTTAAATATTTACATTTCCTTGCTCTGGAGACAAAGAGGTTTTTATTCATAGGACAAAGTATGGTATTTAGTTCCGCTACTCAAAATAGTGTTCCATGTCATCACGTAATTCGGACAAAAACGGAGAATATAATATCATAACATTAGGTTCCACAGGAAACCAAAGGTGTGGAGCTAAAAAAGTATAATTTTTACGTTAGTAGTTAGTTGGTACTATACCAATTATTCTTTATTGTTATCTAAATTAGCATACTTAATAGTATTTATCTTTATAGTTTATAAATGTACGCTTTTAATTATTATAAAATAGTCTTAATCTTATATACAAATCTAAAATTTCTTAATTGTCGTTTCTACGAAGCTGAAGGTGTAAAAACTTATACATATTCACACCTTCATATAATATAATTGTTTACTTTAATAACAATGCTAATTTTTCACAAAATAAAAAAGTGATAAACTTTATTACTGTGATAGATAAATTAAATGAGCAATTTTATTTTTAGCATTAAAAACTTCACGGTCGCGCATTTTGGGGCGTGCTTGGTTACAAAATATCTTAAAAAGGAGTAGAAGGTTTAGAAAAATTTTGTTTCAAAATTTTACAAGAAAATGTTGACCCGACGGTCAACAATTTCACAATGTAAAAAATTTAAAATATTGTTAGTCTACTTATTAATATAATTAGTGTAATAGATATATATGCATTATACAGTTTCTACCTTCTTTTGAATAATTGCGAATTATATAACGAAGTACTAGCGTAAGTACTAGCTCGATAAACATATATTTTTTAAAAGATGTGAACTTAAAACCTTCGTGTGCTGCATTGACAGAAGATATTTAAATGTTCAAATTATTTATTACTTTATTAAAAAGTTTTTTTTTTTAATGTAAATAGATGGTTGACTTGAGTTAATTTTAAATTGTTATATTTACTTTTACGATTGTTATAAAAATGAAATATTGAAGTAGAAAATCCTAGTCTTATTAAAAAATGTAGGATCAAAGTACAAAACGCTACACGTAAAATTCAAAGGCCTTAATTAATTAAAGTAACACCGCTGTGTACAGTTTTAATTGTTTAAATAGTTAAACATGTGATTGTGTAAAAAGTTCTCACACGATTTATTGCAGAGATTTTATTAATAGATTAGTATGAAAAAAAAATCAACTTTATTATTTTATTTATTTTTAAGTAAATTATTTTTTGCGAATATATAAAGGCCTCAAAGGCCGACAACGCACCTGTAGCTCCTCTGGTGCTGCACGGGGTCGTGGGCGGCGGTGATCATCATCAGGTGACCCGAACGTTCGTTTGCCTTGTCCTTTTCCCATAAAAAAAAAGAAAAAAAAATCAAATCAGCTTCACGCTGTATCCCGCACACAGCAGAGGGAACCTAGTGTTAAGACACTATCTACCGAATTCTGGAAGCATTGTGTGTTGAGGGGCAGAATTCAATGCCGCGCTTTGCCTCGACACCAGAGTGAAGAAATGGAAATATAAACATAAATAAATATTTCACTTCCTCGAGTGGGGATCGAACCCACAACCATCGCGTTACAGTCACACCCTTGTGCCGCTGCGCTACGATGACCTCACTGTTTTCTTTACTGTTTATAATATTGAGGATTTGATAATCAATTGAATTATATATTATTTATATTTAAAGTTTCTCAAAATAGGTTAAGTCAAAAATGAAAACAAGAAATTAAGTTTTTGTTTCTCAAAGAAACGACACAAATATGCGTCTTAAAAGAAATATTTTTCTTACAAGCATAACATTACGGACCGTTTAAGTTTAATTGCTAGAACAATTTGGCCTGGCGCGGTGTAAACAGGTTGTAATTTTTACTTTCGAATAAGTTAAGAAAGTATCGATATATTTTAAGCGAGCAATTAAAATTATTACTTCAATATATTTCACGACTCGATATAAGTATTTTAACTAATTATTTATTAAAATACACATTCTTCGGAAGAAATTGGTAAGAATTTTGTTTTAAATATGTTTTTATATGACGACGTGGTAGGTCAGATATTTCGTACTCAATTCCCAAATATGTGATTTTCATGGAATACTGCCTTCACCTGTTTGGGCATGTCTCACGTTTAAGATATGACTTGGATGGCCATGAATGTATCGTTAGGACCTCTGCTCCTCTCTCTCTCTCTCGCTATCGGCTACTACTATCGGCTTGTTCAGCGGAATTGTTTGGTGGTATTCCACTATCTGAATTTTATTTTATTTATTTATGCTGCACGCCATCGAAAGCAATACCGCCCTCACACCCTGGGTCCCTAGGTCAGTTTAGTTACCCGTTATGCCAGATCGGTCTTTCCAAGGTCTTGCAAATTGTGGAACCACCCAAACTTCTGTGTCCACTGCCCTGCTAAAAGAAAGATGATATAAAAAATAGAGGTACTGTAGGTACTTATATTTTTTAATATTATCTGTAAAAAGGATTTATATTTGAGCGTTGTCGATATATAATTCAATTTTTTATTTATCTGCAGATCAATTGTATTGACCTGCTGTCTTTCATATATTAGTCTATCTAAATTCGGAATGTATTCGGCGGCAAGTGAGGAACGGTGTGTCTTAACACTACGTTCCCTCTTCCTACCCTGCCGTGTGCGGGATATATAGCGTGAAGCTGGCTAAATTGAAACATTTTCACCGCTTGAATTTGAACATATATCCCTTGCGTGCCACGATATCCTAAAACTACTTACGAAACCAGCGTGGAATATTTATTTTATAACGTCATAATAGGTTAAGGACTCGCCTATTCTTAGTAATCAGTTAAACAAATAAATATAACATATTCAAATTAGTTCAGTTCAAGACCGAATCCTAAATAATTTTCCACTAAACTAAGTAACTATTCGTGATTTCTGTATATAAATTGTAGGGGAGTTAAATTTTAAAGTGCTCGTAATATCGCATGCTTCCTTACCGTGTCAGTTTTAGGGTTAACATTTTTGTGATTTATATGTTTTTTGTACCTACATATACTATATTATATAGTTATACTTTTAGTATAACCTTGCGATTTTAACCCACGATTACTTAATTTATTCATAACTAATTTATATTTGAAAAGGAAGAAATTTAATTAAGTCCACCTTCATATTGTAGGCTTAACATGAGACTTAGTAGTAGTAGTCTGTTCTGCTAGTCAAAGCAAAATGTCACGAATTCTGGCCGAATGCGGAGAGTGGAGTGTGCTGGTCACTAGGCATTCTTTGCTATCTACCCTAGATGTAGAGCGAAGTTTTAAAATGTATATTTAACAATTAAAACAAAATCTATACGTTTTTTACTTTAACTGGCTCTATACTTATCAGCATACTCTATAGTAGTACGTGGCGTTTTAATAATTATGATCTTGTCAAAAAAAGTACTTAGAAAAATATGCTTTTACTTATGTTAATTTTTTACATTTTTAAAGTGCTATCCACACTTAGGAAAGAATAATACTTATTTGGAAAACGTATAAAAATTTATACCTTGTGGAATTTGAAGCCGCGCCTCTTGGAAACCTTCCAAGCGCTTTTTTCTAAATAAATATAATTCTAATTGATTTCATGATATAGTTAATATGAAAAACTTGAAATTTACATTTTATTTATATATTGACGCCTTTTTCTATATGGTAGACAAAAATGACCTTGTTTCAAGACACTGTGTTCTCGTTTTTCGATTAATTTTCAAGACATTGCGCGTTGAGTAGCACAACTCAACGGCACGTTATGTCTGCCAGAGTGGAGAAATGAAAATAATTTAAATTTCTCACTTAACTAAATGAATATCACAGACTGCCCTACTAAAATGACATCATTAGTAATTTCCATTTAAAATAGATAAATAATTATTTTTATTCGTTTCCAATAACAAAACTATTTCATTCATATACTTAATATGAATGTAAACGGAATGTCTATCACAATATCAGATAAGGAAAGAAGCACTAAATTACTATTAGCACACAATTTATATACAATCGGTGATAAACTGCAAATTTTAATATAATTCTTGCTATCCTATTTAATAAAAGATTTGAATGAATGGTTACGCAATCTTTACTAATATAATAAAATTGAAGAGTTTGTTTGGTTGAACGTTCTAATCTCAGGAACTACTATTTAAATTTTTCTTTGGTTAGTTCGTTGAAAAAAGCTGCAGGCTATATTACTTTGCATTAGTGTACTCAGGCGCTTAGAATGTGAACGTGGGTATGAATGTGTCATATGTCTCTTGTTTTTTATCTGACTCCCGCTCTCAAGTCTGAGATCGATCTTGAGTTCCCGTTTCCATTCATAAAATAACATATCTATCAATTTTTGATTATAAAATATACGGGTCTAAAAGAGCGAAGCCGTAGCTAAAAGCTAGTTACGTTATATTATATTCAGAATTCTTGGCATTTAATATCTTCGAAATCGAATTCAATAGATAGGTTTTAGACCAAATAAGGAGTGGGTTAATATTGTCGTTTTTAACAATAAAATCAAATCGCAGATGGTGTTATCTAAACGAGGAAGTTTAGATTTGAAATTTTATAACAATAAAATGTTTAACATTTTTGATCAATATCTATAAACTCGAAGATCGATAACACGTTTGTTGCGTGGACTATAAAACTTAAAATACCATTTTTTAATATTTCCGCAGGAATTTAGTGAAATTATTATTTACTGCCAAATATTGCTGGTGATTCCACATCTGTTAGTTTCGATACGTTATCTCTTTCTCTCTGTCTCTCAGTAATAATCAGCTCTCCATTTCATTTGGCTGACAATATTTCATTAAATTAATACTTTTAACTTTATGACACTAACATGGTATATTGATGTAGAGTAATGTGTTGAACTGTAGTATACACTCATGATGAACATAGGTTCAAATTCGTTTTAGGAAAAAAAAACTAGTTATACAAAATAGACTAACGCCACTCAAAATGCAAGGAAATAACGAGATGATTTACATCTTTTCTGTCTACGGTCCAAAATGCAAGAATTATGTAATGAATAATAAAAAAAACAAAAAATATGTTCAGGATACAGCGTCGAACTAAAAAAAATAAAAGAAAACCTGAAGTAAATCATAAATATTATTTATAGCATTTCAAACATTCAGTTAAATAATTGATTAATCAAATCGACGAATAAATGATATTAGTAATGTAAAAAGATTTGTAGGCCATTTAAAGTGAATCAGATCCTTACATTTTGTGAATTTACTGTTTCAATTAAGCTTTCCTTTCAAAAAAATAATTAAATCTTTATACTGTCAGTTACTATTATTATAAACTAGCGGCCCGCTCGCGGTTACACCCGCGTGAACTATATTATTATTAATTTCTGTCTCCATGACTACGTCCTAGTGACGTCTATGCAAAATTTGAGAATCCTAGCATTTGTAGTAACGGAGTTTCATACAAACTTTCGACCCCAAAAACAACCCCTTAGAAGTCGAATATTGCAAATTCCCGTCTTAGCAAGCACCTACGTCCTATAAATAACTCCTATGCAAAATTTGAGATTCCTAGCACTTGTAGTTTCTGAGATTTCGTGATGAGTGAGTGACCTTTCGATTTTATATATATAGATTAATTTCTAAATTATTTAATAAAAAATAAAACCGCTGTTTGACGATTACTTTGCCTTAATATGTTCCTTAAAAAAATGTAAATGTATTATTTTTGCGTCTAACATTATCTTTTTTTAAGCTGTTCTCCAGGGCTGGTGATACCAGTGTTATTTTTATGGACACTCTAAATGCATCGTATATAATAATGAACCTGAAGTTATTAAGCGTAATAAAAAAATAAATTCGATACTTCCCAAAGCCGAAACGGCTTCTCGTTCACAATTACCCACCTTCATATAGCGCCAATGGAACTAAAAAGGGGGTATTAGCGCGTAATCAATCCAGGGGTGTTAAACTCTGAACACATCGCGTGTCCACAACAGCACCATAATGAGATGCTGATGAGCCATTTCATTTTACACTCAATTTTCGCACCTTCCATCCCTGTAATTCACTGTAATTAGACACCAATATCCTTACAATGGAACCCGTCAAATGAAACACCCGTCCCTTTCCAGCTTTAGGGAAATTCGAATGTGTGAACGGGATGGTTTTTCGGGAAATGTTACACCTAAATTGAAGATTTTAATATGCTGTCAATAAAGCAATGTTAATCAATTTTAAGTTTTACGCCCCGGTGATAAGATCTACGGTATCGTGGCGGAACGCAGCAAAAACTGAGGTAGCTTAAGGGTATTTTAGTACTAACGTGTGTCAATGGGGCTTGTTAATGTGAATAAATGAGAAACTGAGGAGGTGTTAAATACGGGTACTTAAGGGTCCTTGACTTGTGAATTACGCAAAAAAATATAGTGTGTAATAACTGATGCCACGAGCGTCGTCCAGCTGGGAGATTTTCCAAGAAGAATTACCTTCGCAAATTTAGCACTAACAGCTATTTTAGATGATTACAGCACATTACACTAGTAATAAGGAATAATTAGATCAATTTGTAAACGCACATATTTCATTTCGCGAGAATGTAGCTGTTTAAGCCTATTTAGCGACATGGCAGAACTATTTTCTGCAATGTTTGCGCGCTGGTATGTAAAAACTTAGTTTACTTGGTAAAAGTGGCCTTTGCACAGTAATTATTTTACAAAAACTAATACAAAAACAAAGGTCCTGTCATGTGAATCCAGAATGGCAAAACTATTTGGTATTTTACGTGTTTTGCATTTTAAATAATTGCTTAGCCTGAATGACATTGTTATGGGTAATTATTTATTTTAACTATTTATTTCATTTGGCTAGTTTTATGAATTGTTTTCTACGTAAAAAATAATTAGCTATTTTTATTGCAACGTGATGTAAGTCAGGGTAGACAGAACACTGAGTAACTACACTATTTTATTTTTTTTATTAATCGACTTCTGTAAGAAAAGGAGGTTATCAATTCGACTGTATTTTTTTTTTTTATGTTTGTTACCTCATAACTTTTGACTGGGTGAACCGATTTTGAAAATTTTTTTTTTGTTTGAAAGGTGGAGCTTCCCGAATGGTCCCATTTTTTTTTTGGTCCATGTCTGACAATGGTATCTATGAGAAAATCACATAAGTCTTAAATTTGCATTAGATATGTGCGCGACAAATAGACGAATAACTCAATGTCGCGCCAACCGATTTTGATGATTGTTTTTTTATTTGAAAGGATATACTTCAAGGATAATTTGGTGAAAGTTTGGTTAGGTTCCGATTATGGAATCCGGTGAAAATTAAGAAAGTTTGTTTTTTTTGGTAAAAAATTTATTATATTGTAATAGTTACAAGCAAAAACTTTTTAAATTGATGTCAGAAGTGAAATTCCTGATCGTTGCATTTCTTTTCAACCAACCTCAAAAAAGAGGATGTTGTCATTTTCAACCAACTTCAAAAAAGGGAGATTCTCAATTCGCCCGAATACTTTTTATGTATGTTCTTGTCAATACACCAAAATGTAACTTTGCACAAAAATAATAGCTAATTAAATGAAGTTTTACATAGAACAATCACAACCACTCGTTGACAACCACTACCACCACCACACCACCACTCGTTCAAGAAGCAAGAAGATCTACCATCTTAAAATGATGCTTCTTGAATCACTAAAAATCGTAAAATAAATTAATTTTTAACAAAAACAAAAACCGACTTCTAACAACGTAACATCAATAATTTTGAAGTCGGTGTCAAACTAATGCTACAACACCTTTACTACAATATCTAATTACTAAGCCTGTTTGTTTTACTTGGCACCGACTTCAAAATTATAAAATCTTTATATAATTATTTTTCACTTTTTAGTTCGTTGTTAGAAGTCGGTTTTTGTTTTTGTTAAAAATTAATTTATATTAGGTTATAGGTATGTCTTGATGGTCTAGGTATGTCTAGGTATGTCTTGTATATTGCTTGAAATTTACAACGCACCTGTGTGCAAGGAGTTTAAAGTAATATTTGGTAAATTAAATATTTTCATTTAAAATCGATTAAATGTTTCATTTAAAAAGTATTGAGTTCCGCCAATCAACAAGGCTTGCAAAAAGTGGAGAATGGCTATGTTTAAAACTAGGTTATCTATGCCGACTCCGCTATACGGCATAAGGTGTAACGCTGAATACAAAAATTAAAATTAAATTAAATAATCCTGCACACAGCAGGATAGGCAGAGGGAACCTAGTGTTCAGACACTACGTTCCCCACTTTCCGCTGAATTCTGGTGGCATTGCGTGTTGAGTAGCGAAACTCATCGCCTGTTTGCCTCGACACCAGAGCGAAGAAATGAAAATAAAATATTTCATTTCCTCGAGTGGGGATCGAACCCACAACCGTCGCGTTACATTCACACCCTCGTGCCGCTGCGCCACGACGGCCACGATTGAAAATAAAAATAAAAATTAAAACAATGTAATAATAAGCGCTAGAACGAAATAAAGAAAATATAATTCACGTTTAATCTTATCACTGCATAAATATAAACACGAAGAAAAATGTTCAGCGTAAACGGAACTTAGCATAACATACATTGTAATGCACTTTTGTTCCACCTAAGCTCATAAACACAATCAGTTATTCAAACTACCCGCACTCGTGTACTTCAAGTTCTATAAGTAATTTTTGAGAACGAAGTAAACATGCGGCACGAAAATGCAAATTTCTGATGGTTTTTGTATAGAAACGAGTAATACGTTTTTGTTGGAATGTCGACTATGCTATTAATTTGGTATACTTAACCCTTGCTCGCAAAAAGCTAGCCTGCGAGAGCTTCGAGTGAGACGAGAATGCTTGACTCTTGTCGACGTTTCTTACTCTTATTGTACGGTTGTTATTTATTTTATTCTTTCCATTTATTGTCAAATGTATTGTAAATTAATACCAAAGTTATAAAGCTAGTTGTAGGGTAATTGTAATCTTTGGTGTATTATCGTTGGCGAAAATAGATTTTTCGTCTTTTGTTAGTTATATTTAGGTAAATAATTATATTAACAATGTCATTACTTTTATTGAGCTTAACTAACATTTATAGAAATTTAGAGTAGCTCTCGTAATTGAAGACGTCTTTTGATGATCGCAATTTCTCACTTAATTCAAATCATTTTTCATATTTAAAAAAAAACATTTCACATAAAGACATAATAAACACCAAAAATGTCGAATAACCTTTTCACAGGTTTTTAATAACAAAAAGTCCAAAAGCGAATGGATATTTCATTCAATTTTCCTCATGCAAATATAATTTACGCGAATCCGGTTTTTCTGTGAAGTCAAAATACCTCGTATATTATTTAACTTATTGACACTTACAACTCAATTTATTCTCCGACGTGAATTAATCATTATTTTTGACAGATTGTTATAAAGCTAAGCGCTATATAAATGGGTGCTATATAAATGAATGTGACCATCAGAAAAATATTGTAATAAACACTTTTTATGGTACAACCTTAAGAGTAAATTACATCTTTTTTTCAATTTTCGTTCATAATTATTATTGAAAATATCAGTTTCTTGCAAGCTTAATCGCTTTATTAAGGTTTCTCTTCCAAAAAAATAGTGTCGAGCTTACTTACGAGTTCCCAATAAACTTAATGTATAGTACAGCTTCATATAAATTATGACATTGGACTCATCACTTAATATCAATATATATAAAAAAGAAAAAGGTCACTCACACAGTACCTACAAAAATCAGCTCTTTTAGAATAAATATATAATATATATATAATTTATACTATATTATATAAATATATAATATAGTATAAATAAGTTTAATAGTATTTGAAATAGTATTAAAAATATATGAACTTACCCGATACGTTTTCAATATATATTTTTTTATTTTCATGTAGGTATATGGTGCACAATGCTGAATAAGCTAGAGTAAGATGGCAAAACTGAAAGTAATGGTCTGCCTGCAAAAGAACCGTTCCAAATCAAACGTTTTGGTAAAAACAACTACCAACCATCCCGTCAAATGATTACCATTTTTTTAGCACCGAAGTCCTCTCTGTCTACCCTGGTATATGCGGGGGCTGTACTGCACTTTCCCCCTTTTGAAAGAATTTTAATATGTTATGTGTTTATTTATATTTTAATCAAATGTAACTCCGTGCCACAAAGCACCAAGGCCATTCAACCACCGAAGGCTTTCAAAACGAAATTCAAATAGAACTATAGCTATTTAACTATTATCTATTAACAGAACATTATCTACACGACTGGCGGCGTGTAGGTAGAATCGAGAATATTCAAAATGATCTAAACTCCAACCGTTAGATTTAACTTCTTAATGGAAATTATTTCCGGAGTTTAACGCATTCCGTTAATGTAATTAAGCTTTAGCGTGGGATGGAGAGCGTAGTGATGAATCATTTCGTTCTCTATTTTTTGCCAATTTTGAGAATTTGTTACAGTTCTTTACTGGATTCAGAATGAGTAATCAAAAATATTTTAAACTAGTGTTCTGCTTGCGGCTTCGCCCACGTAAAGTACTTGGTTATAGCTATTATTTTTGTAGCGATCATGCGCGTACATATATGTTTTTAGGTTATCACATTTCAAATCTTCGATATTCTTGTCTTGTTTCTATTAAAATAAGCATGCATATTATTAATCATTCTATTTAATAAAAATATTTAAGTACCTATTCGTTACAGTGCTGAATAACAAAAAGTAAAATTTTTGATATCCATATTTTTTACTTAACAATATAAATTTATTTATTTAATTCCTCTTGCAATATAAACTTAAATAAACTACAATTAAAACTAACAAAAAGAAAATAATTTGAAGTAAGCAATGAAGTGTTTGCACCGCAGCTCGGTGGTGGTGGTCTCTCTGTGTGGCGATGCAAATGCGAAGTGTACGGTCTTTATCTGACACGACCGCAATCACACCGCGCCGTAATGCTATGTCTTATTAATCGGGAATTGTTTTGGGGAACTTGGTTAATAAATTAATTATTGTATTAAATATATTTGTGTATGAAGTCAGTTTAATTGAGGAAGTGAAATATTTAATATTTTTATTTCTTCTTGTTTCGAGGAAGAGCGCAGCGTTGAGTTCCACCACATAATACGCAATGCCTTCAGAATTTGGCGGAAAGTGGGGATCGGAGTGTCATAATACTAGGCTTTCCTTTCCGAGCCTTCTACATGCGTGAAGTTGGAAAAGTAAAATTTTTTTTTTTAGCTTCACGCTATACTCTTCTCATAGCAGGGTAAGCAGAGGGAACCTGGGAACCTAATGTTAAGACACTGTGAAAGATATCAATCGTAAGCTTTCATGTTCAATACAAACGTATAATTTATTCAACAGTCCGCTTTGGTGCAATAGTCGGCCATAATATTATATCTTTTGCAAATGAAGATATATTCGCCCGTTAATGTTTAAATGGCGTCTCTGCTGGGAACTCTTTTTCATTATGCCGATATAAATTAAGCTTCAAGTAAATGTTATAACGTCAACCTTCACAGAGATACCGAAAATTATAATAATTTAAAACAAATATGTTTGTTATTTGAAAAATTAGATTAGTTGGTAAATAATTACTCTTTTAATTCATTGTAAATTCACCATATATTTTATTAACTTGTTTCTTTCCTGGTGAAAAGTATCAACAGAAACAACCTACTGATAATTTACTTATGGTTATCAAATCAAAGTTATCAAACTTCAATAATAAAGATCTAGCATTTCCCCAAGTTCTTGCTAAATGTGACATAAGAAGAAGACACCTTATGAATCGAATTAAAGTAAATTCTTACGTAGAAATAGAAGGAGACATGGAAAGTAACTGATGAAATATAAAATAATCGCCTTTTGTGCATCGCTTTTTTTCCTAATGAGGATATTGAATTGTGCACAACAAAGTGTCAATAAATAAATACATAAAATATGTTGGTATACTATGTACAGTAACAGAAAAGAAAAAAAAGATACAAAAAGGTAACAGGAAGGATGTATAAGTCGTACAACGAGCCGTATCATTGAACGTAATCTTTTCCAAGCAACCTCATGATGATGCATCCAGTTTATTATGAGCTTTTGCTATTTCCTACAGATTATATAAAGTTATAATATTAACACATTTAAAAAATCAAATTCATCGTCGTCGGTGAACGTCGTGGGTTTGATTCCCATTCGGAGAAATGAATTATTCAATATATTCATATCCTCGCTCTGGTAACGAATTCGGCGAAAAGTGGGGAACGGAGATCTTAATGAAAACGGAGTGTCTTAACGCTAGGTTCCCTCTGTCTACAATTTTCAGTGTAAAGGTTTATTGTAGGTAAAAATAACAGGTATATAAACTAAATGTGTAACAAAGGCGTCGATGCGTCACTAACAAAAAAATCAGATAAAATTCGTTTATATTATAGATATAAGTATATATAATTCAAAGAATTGCAAGAAATAAATCAGCATACGGCAACGATCTACATATAAATCTGTATGGGCGGTCACTTACAAACTTAAAGGCACCGCCTTCATTATTATAATAAACACTTTAAATAATTTATTCATCACCTACAACAAATGTTTTGGAGCAAGTATAATCTGATTTGTAAATGCTATGCAAATTTTATTCTACGATTGAGACTCGAATTAAGTTTTGATAATAATTTAAAGTAGTTCTTTTAAAAAACTTTTTTTTTTTTGCTTCTTTTAGTTATATTATGTATGTAGATGGATTAAAATTTTCGTTCCATGATTATATATTATTGCTTTTAAAGCAAAAATATATAAGAACTTATATAATTATAATGGTTGTTGATCTTATTTTAGCAACTGTTGTAACTGACATTGTAGATGTTCCCACTGTGGCAACATTATATCTGTAAAATGAAAAAATAGATTAGGAATTAACTTTGCTATTACTTGTCTGTAAAAGATTTTTACAAGATGCAACATTGCATAACGTGTTGTGGCGGAATTTAACACTGTGCTTTGTCGACAAAATAGATGAAAGAGTGGGGGAAACGAACATTATTACCCGGAGTGGGGGTCGTAGCTCTCATCTACGTCACGGAGATAAAAAAATATATCTACTATGAAAAATAAAGCAAAATATATGGTTATAATATAGTTTAGTAAAACGTGCCATTTCTGTTCTTGAATATTTTTTTGGAGACCAGACGTACCTGCAACGCCGCACTTTGCCTCATTACCAGAGTGAAGATATAATTTTTTTTTTTTTCTCCCAAGTGGAAATCGAACCCACAACCGTCGCGTTTACAGTGGTAATTTAATACGTTCCAAACGTATTAAATTACCACTGTAAACGCGAATAGACTCTGGTAATGAGGCAAAGTGCGGCGTTGAAATCCGTCACTCAACCCGCAATGCTTCAATTCGGCAGAATATTGGGAAAGGATGTGTCTTAATGGGAACGGAGTGTCTTAACAATAGGTTCTCAAAATCCCTCTGCCTACTTAGCTATTTCCGCGATACAGCGTGAAACTAAAAAAAGTTTAAGTATATACCTACTGTGAAAGCAAAAAACTGAATACAATTAGTAGTTCCAAAACATAACCTTTTTTAACCAAATGAAAAAATACATTGAAAAGGCGCCTAGACCTGGATTCAGAAAATAAAGGCAGCCCAGCATCTCGATAAGGGCGGACGCACACCGCGCAGCGCGAACAGACAAGTAGCTTAATTGAGAGCTGACGTGGGGGGTCCAGAGGTGTTGCTTTATGCTAATCAATTCAGTAGTTTGTTTTTTACCTACTATCGCCACTGGAATCGGGCCTTTACTTTTTATTCGGGTTCCGCACTCGGAATGCTATGTTTAGAATATTTCGGACGTTTTCTCCTCTAATTACTCTTCGTCGTTACAGGTTTATCGAGGTTTTGGTATGTTTTGTTGGTTTAAATGTGAATAACATTTTTATAAACATTGTAATAGTTATATTTTAAAAATGACAAATCACTATATAAATATCGAGATTTGCCTTTAAATAAGTTTATAAATATATATTAAGTATACGGGAAGAACGAAAGATGGAAAAAAAAAACATAATTAATCACGCATTAGATTTTCACGCTGACAACTTCACGCTATATCCCGCATGTAGTAAGGTAGATAAAGGGAGCCTAATGTTAAAATCCATTCTGCACTTTCCGCGGAATTATAGAGGCATTGCGTGTTAAGTGGTGGAATTCAAAGGCGTGCTTTGCCTCGACACCAACGCGAAAAAATGAAATTATTAAATATTTCATTACCTCGAGTGGAACCGAACCCACACCCCGTTTACAATCACACGCTAGTCCCCCCGGTCTGGCCTTCCTATATAATAAAAACTAAAAATAAATTTCGTGCAGAACCCACGGATTGATACCAACAAAACGTTTCTATTTTATTTTTTAACCGAGCGTATAATTTAGCCCTGTCGTCGTCGACTTACGATATCTTAATGTGTTCTCTGTAAAATTTATTTTGACCATTCTTTTATATATATATATTCTTCTACATGGAAACCATTTTGTGGTTTAAATAAAATATTTCTATGCGATTAGCGATTAGACAGGAAACTAGAATTATACGTTTCTTCACCTTGTTTAATTCTAATAATATAGTAATTATTAAATTAAATAAGTATATTTTATATAAAAACTTTTTTTTTTGCGTTCATTACTTTGAAGGTAAAAATTATAAAGTGCTAGGACTTTTTTGTTAGAATTTTTCAATTATGGACGAATATTTTTTGCCTAAGATTTTTAAAACGTTTATGGAAATAAAGTTTCTAATTTTGTTTTTTAATTAAAAAAACAATAAAAATATTCTTACTTATTTTTCTTAATAATTGACGTTAAGTCTATAGATATGTAAGTAATTGATACACCTGTACTTTTCAGAATAAGAGCACTTTATCAAATATAATCATTCCCCGAATGGGAATCGAACTTACAACCATTACGCTTACAGTCAGACGCTTACCCACTGCGCCAAGACGGTCTGTCTTTTCATTCAATCATTATCGTAGGCTCAATTTCATACAAAAACTCATATAATATTATTTGGAAATAATAATAGGTAGAAATATATTAACATAAAGTCCTTTACGCCGCTCACGACAGTATGTCAAGGTACCACTAATTGGATGAAACTTGTCCCGGTGTCCACACATCGGTGATTGATAACTGATAACACCGCTTGTGGTCAATTATTTTATTTATGAATTGATATATTTAATAGGTAATTAAAAGGTATCGAACCTGCTAAATGGTTTTTTTGTGCAATATGATAAAAATTGCGTATATGAACTTTTATATTAAAAAAATTAGTTGAGTTCTGAATCCCGCATAAAGCAGGGTAGGCGGATAGTGTTAAGACACTCCGTTCCCCACTTTCAACTCTCACGTAGCGTAGATGTCTAGCGAGACAGGGCGAGGACATGAAAATAATTCATTTCTCTGAATGGGAATCGAACCTACAACCAGTCATGAATACGAATTGATAGAATTATAGAATACATGATGGAGACTGTAGAACAAATTACGGCTCGTGTACCCGTTCATAAATTAATAGTCTTTTAAAAAGCTTATGAAATTTCAAACAACAGTAAAAACCTTTTTAGTGTAAAATATGTGCAAATCACGTAAAGCTTGCATAAAAATGTATAGGTACGGTTAAATGCGAAAACATGTTTTAAAATCAACCCCAGATTAGCGGTAGTAGCGTTTGACGGTAACATTTTTTTCGTTTCACGGTGTACATATCTCGCGTGTTGTTATAGGTCTGCGTAAAAATGGGGAACCTAGTGTTAAGTCACTCCGTTCGATTTTTCAAATCAATCAAAGACATTTAGTTTTTTTAAATACCAATTGAAAATAATTTATTCCCTCTAATGAGAATCGAACCCACAACCGTCGCACTTACAGTCAGATGCTGTGCCAGCATAAATAGAGGATTAATAGTTTTAGGTCATAGTTATTTTATACCTCACAATTTTTTTGCGGTGTTCAGTTCCACCAATCAACACGCGCAAAACTGAAAATAATAAAGACCAATAATCTTTTTTATTTTACAAGTTACTGAACATGTCCCCCTGGATTTTTGGAATAAATATGGATTTCATAAATTAATATGAATTTATCATTGTTATATTATGATGGGTATAACAATGAACTACAAACGAATCTGGGTTCAAATACAGAAATTAATTATTAAACCACGGAAATTTATTGGAATATATAATTTCCTATGAAAGTGGCGTGTATGGGCTGCGCTCGTAATATGCCGTTTTGTCGTCTAATATTATGCTAATAGTACCTGTAATAATTTTTGATACGCTCGCCCTAACACCGAATCGGTCATGGACGTGGACTTTAAGCATAATCGAAATATTATTTTGAAGCTACGAAACTATAATTTTCTTATTCAGATTACGTTTTTTTGTTTTTATAAATAAATAAATCAGTTTCACGCTGTATCCCGCACCGAATCTAGTGTTAAGGCACGCCGTGCCCCACTAACCGCGCAATTTTTCGGGGCGGGGGTTGAGTGGCGGAACTTAACGCTGGGCTTTTAGTACCAGAGCGAAGTAATGAAAATATTATCTAATAAATAATAATTCATTTCCCGAGTGTGGATCGAACCCACAACTGTCGTTACATTTTTAAGTAAAGTATGGTAATAAAATGTCTTAAGATATTTCACTCTGCTTTGTATTCAATATACTTAGATTTAATATAGACACTAATATATTTATGGCATCGCATCGGTCCAGCTGAGATATTTCAGATAAATAAATGATATGCATGTTCCGCCGGAAACCACAGATTCCAAAGGGCAAATGCGGTGGTAGATCACTCTTTTCTTGCCACAATAAACACAATCAAAATGTATATTATACAAATTAATCGTTAGTTATTAGGATTGTATGTGAAATTGTCACCTTTACAAAATTAAATAATTCTAGTTAAAATTTGAAGTATGTTTTTTAACCGACTTTCAAAAAAGAGGAGGTTCTCAATTCGTCGGATTATTTTTTAATGCTAATTTTATATATTTGTCGGAGTCGGGTGGATTTCCCTCGCACATAGTATTTCAGTACCCGGTCTACTGTGGGCTTCCGTGGATAATGTTGGCATGAGTAAACACAATTTGTAATATTACGAATTAATTACAACACCGTAATCGATTCACATTCACAGGATTCCGTTTCCGGTCGCCGAAGTGTCAACAAGTCTATGCTGCTCGAAACCAAAAAACACTAATTAAAATATTATATAAAGTTATACTTGGTGAACTACAGTGCTAAAAACATTAATACATCAGAAGAAATAATTCTGGAATATTTTCAAGATTAACGAAGCAAACACCAAAAATCATTGAGGTAAAATTTACAACAACATTCAATTGTTAGAAATCTAACGTCAGTCGGCTACTTTGACAACTACCTTCACAAAATAAATATTTTCTACCAATCTACATTTACGTTCCGTTCTTCGCATTATTATATTAATATGGATCAACAATTTCAATTATTATTCGATAATATGAAGATAGAAATGCAGAAACAGTCGATTGAACTAAAAGAAACTCTTACGAAGAATTTAATGAACCATATAGATAAAAAATTATCTCCTATAATTGAAGAAAATGAAAAATTAAAACAATCAGTTTCTATCTTGAAGAGTGAGATTGAGTACTTAAAAAAAGAAAAGAAAAGTAATAACATGGTTATCTATGGTTTAGAGGAGAGTGAAAATTCGACAATAAAGCTTTTGGATATAGTTAAAGATATTTTCAAAAAAGACTTAAATATATCTGTAGCAGAAAATGAAGTGAATAGACTATACCGTCTAGGAAGAAACAAAACTGAGGGCAAACATAGACCTGTATTACTTTCATTAATAAATGGGTGGAAGAAAGACGATATTATGAAGAATAAAAAGAGTTTAAAGGGAATCTATTTATCAGAAGACTATTCTAAAGAAATGATGGAAAAGAGAAAGTCTTTACTACCACAACTAATAGAAGAGAAAAAAAAGGGGAACATTGCTTTTTTGAAAAATGATAAGCTGATAGTCAAAGGACCTAGCACCGACAAAAGGAAAAGAGAAATATCTACTTCACCACAATTAAGGCCGACAACTAAACCTAAAAAGCAACAGACAATAACTTCTATTAAAATTAACAGGACAAACGCCTACGATTTGATGAGAACTCGATCAAACTCCCTTACTGATATCCACCCACACAAGAACCAATAGCAATTAACAACCGGTAAATGGACTATCCAACTAAATTATGAAAACCAAACAAAAGAACTAACACAATCTTCCCCAAGCCGACTGGTCCTCGTGGGGAAAAGAGACCGCAACCCTCCAACTAATCACAAAAGAAAAAATGAAAAAATCACAAAAAATCTAAAATCTACGTTGGTTGGAGGAGGCCTTTGCTAACTGGCAAACGGACTTACAGAAAATAAAAAAGGATCAAATATACGAATAGTTTTAATAAACATTATATTGTATTAGTATTTACATGCATATGTGTAGTGAAACGACTAGTTAATTGTATATTCTGTTATATCCGAATAAAAGGCTTATTTATTTTTTTTTTTATTTTTAATCGATTCACAAGGAAACAGCTATCGCTATCCCAGTAGGTAGATACACAGCACGGAACGCGGGACAGTTTCAGTGTCGTCTGCACCGGCCGACCGCCAAACACAAAGTGAGTCGATGTCCGTCGGCCACGCCTCGAGTCGACTCGGCTCGACTCGCCCCTTAACGATGCATAACACTAACTCTGTCGAGCGCCAACAGATGGCGCTGGCGTTCCGGAACCACCTCAGTACTACAAATTCCGACACGGCCATCCTGCTAGCACACGTCCTCGTGTGTTGGTTAGCCTAGAAGAAAAAGCTACAACAGTACCTCGTACCGCTCGGCCAACCTACACCAGAACCTTACCAACCAACTTCCAGAACCGTACACTAGAATTGTAATACACTTACACTAGTAATTGTATACCAGAACCTTATACCTGAACCTTATACCTGAACCTTATACCTGAACCTTATACCTGAACCTTATACCTGAACCTTATACCTGAACCTTATACCAGGACCTTATACCAGGACCTTATACCAGGACCTTATACCATGACCTTATACCATGACCTTATACCATGACCTTAT